>CAUYQG010007443.1:0-40248 GCA_963574415.1 Tarsius wallacei | reverse complement strand
CAAGCTGTTTTGATTATTGTAGGTCTATAGTAAAGTTTGAAGTCTGGTAATGTGATACCTCCTGCTTTTTTTTTTTCTGAGGATTGTTCTGGCTATTCTTGGTCATTTGTGTTTCCATATGAATTCCTGTGTTGTTCTTTCTAGGTCTGAGAAGAATGTTGCTGGTAATTTGATGGGTATTGCATTGAATCTGTAGATTGCCTTTGGTAGGATGGACATCTTCACAATGTGGATTCTTCCAATCCATGAGCATGGGATATTTTTCCATTTAAGAGCGTTACATTTTCTTCAGAGCTTTTTGTACTTTAGAAAAAAGGCAGGGAAGCTTAACTGACAAACTTCTATGTGTCTGCTATAGCTTTAAGCAGAGTGTTCCAGGACCTAGTCATCATCCATTCGTCTGCAGGGTGACTCTTTTATGCAGGTATTCTTCTAGAGGATGGTTATAGTATGGTGAGCAAAATCAGACTCAGTCTCTGCTCTCATAGGACTCATGATCTAATGGAAAGTCAGATGTTATAGCTGAAAAGCCACTTTATTTTAACACTTTCATTTTTAAATATACCCATAATTTTAATTTTAAATATACCAAAATTTTCCATTTTTATTCATGGAACTTTCAACAGTCAATTTAATATCCATCAGATCTGTGATCCTAATTATTGAGATTTCTCATGAAGTAACAAGAGTAAAAATTTTGCATGACACAAGGTACAGATGCCCACACATATCTGAAATATTACTAGGCATGAATAGAACACTTGGGAATTACAGGGACTGTCATAAAATCATGTAGATTTTTCTCAGTATGAGTATGTTGTGTTCAAAGTCTCCCTATATAGGTGTAATGCTGCAATTCTGATTCTAATTTAGTAAGACTAACCATCAATCCAACAGAAACAACATGGCTTTGGTCACCTTCATTGTAGTATTTGAGACAAGAGAAAGAGAAACATTATAACACTCACATGTTGATATTTAACATATTAAATATTCTAAAAGATTGAATTCTCAGCATAAAAAGTTACATTACTATTTGCAGAATTCATCATACTAAATGTGATACTTATACCAGTAGGTCTCTTAAACCTGGTATTATCTTGAAAAATGCATTCATGTTAAAACATTTCCATTCTGTAAGATTACAGTTGTATTTACTTTCATTCCCTACAAAAAGATGTGATGTGTTTAATGTTAATAATTCCATAACAACCAATTAACAGAAATGTGAAGAACAGATTTTCCATAAGAATGAAAGGAGTTACTGGCAATGAATTTCAGCATATTCCCTGGCTGGCTAAAGATATATCATGCTGGGCAATAGAGTAGGTAAAACCCTTCCATGGCAAACTTTCAAGGACCCATCATTTATGGCTGCGCTCCCTGTCCTCTCTTGTCTTCTTTAAAAATGCCAATCGTGTATGGATGAGGCCCATGTTTCTTCTGCCAGTGCCTGCTCAAGCAGACAGTTTACTAATTTGTAGCTCAGTAAACCTTTCACTGCACTGAGCACCTTGAGGTTAGCACATCTCTAATCATTATTTGATAACAGAAATCTGCAAGCATCACATCCCTAGTAACAAGAACATTGTATCTTAGCAACCAGCCTTGATATTCAAACAATTTCATTAAAGCGTAGCACCTCTTAGCAGGTGGGTGAGTGCGGGTGTTGATAAACATTTATAACATGATCAGCCATTGTGTTTGCCAACACTATAATCAGCATGACAAATTTATGAATTTGTTTACAAGCTCCTAGATAGCCAATCTATGTAGGTAAACTACATTTCAGACTGGTTAGGGGATCCAAATATCAGATCTTTATTTATAATGGAGAGTTTCTTTAGAAACCTATCAATTTAAAAGATTGCCAAGCTGCTCTCAGTACAGAGATATCATTAATATTTCCATTGTGGTTTAATCTTCAAATAGTAGAGTTGAATTTAAATGCTTCAGGAGCGAAATCTGAGTGGGAACTTCTGCTACCTTGAGATTCATAGGATCATGTTATAAGGTTGAATTTTTTCAGATACACAGAGCTAGCCTATATGCTTTGTATACCCATTGATCTATTTCATCAATGACTTAAAGAAAATAAATGTGGTAAAAACTTCCCTTTCTAAAAAGAAGAGAATGTTTCAACAAATAATTTACTAATAATTTTTTCAGCAAATAATTTACTAAACATCTTAAATGTATTATAAATGTATTTATGTAGACCATCATTTAATGTCTGTCACTGTCATGAATTGGTCCAGACATGAACTGCCTTTTCTCATCTATTTACTTTAGTTTAATACCTAGCTATAGCATTTGCATTTGTCTGGAATTTAACATTTCATCTTAGAGAGACTTTAATATTTTTCCTACTGAGTGATCAGGAAAATATATATCTTTTTTCATCCCCACCAACCCCATGTTCTTCAAAATTGAAAAGCCTTCCGATCTGGAAAGTACTAGCAGAGCACACCTATTTCTTAATTATGTAACACAACTCCTGATATGACCATGAGATCCCAAACCTGTGACTGTTCAAGTGTTACCAAGTATAAAAGTTCACTAAGGCATGCACTGGCAAATAGGTAAAAGAAAAACAAGGACTTTTATACTTTCTGAAGTTTGAACCTTGAACTTACAACACACGGCTACAACAGGGCCCCTGGGCTCCTCATCCCAAACAAGCTATTAATCTACCTGAAATAGGTGAACTTCAGTGAAGCATTATCAAATAGGTAACAAGCTTCCTTTCAAATTAAAACCAGCCATGATGAAAAACAAGTTTGTTGACCTAGCTTGTTCACCATGAACCATGACACGTCAGTTAATAACTACCACCTGGGCAACTCCAAGCTTCATCAACTTAGCCTTACAGACAGTGTTAGAAAGATGCAGAGACAACAATATGGAGTTCCGCCTGAAAGACCAACTGCTCCATATTCAAATATTATTGATTAAAAAAAATCTTCAGGGAATAAGAAAAATCCCCAAACTTCAAAAGTTATCGTCAGAAAGGATCGCGACCTGGAGATTACACTAAAGCAAAGACAATCAAAATTCTCCGACTTTGTGTGTATGATCCAGGTGGGATGGGGGACAGGGTGACAGAGGTGGGAGTAGGATCCTAAGGGAGTATTTTCTCTATAGTGTACATTAAGTTAACTGATGTACAATTTACTAATTTCACAATTTACTAATTTCACAATTATTTCTCCTAATTTCCTGAAGCTTTCCAATACCTATTTCTTGTATTTGGACCACGTATACAGAAACTCTTTGTCTGAAGGAGAAAAGAATTCCATTTCTGAGATGGGGTGGCAAAAGGGGTGCAGTGACTAAAACAGGAACACAGTTGGAATCAGAATTTACATTTTAGTCAAGTCTTTGAACATTTTTGTCTATCCAAACACTACTAACTTGCCAGTGATTTACCAGTTCCTTATGTTCTGAATCTAATTTTTCTTAAAAAATTAGCCCTTTCTCATGGGAATAACCAGTGTGTTTGTGAATGTGTAAGTGTGTGTGTGTGTGTGTGTGTGTGTGTGTGTGTGTGAAAGAGAGTGCATGTGAAAGTATGTTATTAGTTTATTTTTTGCTTACTGAAGTCATCAGGTAATTCTGCACCTTATTTTTACGAAAGAGCTATTAAAAAATTCACTGGTTGTGTTCCATGGGCTACTTCCTACATTGTTGATTTGTGGTCACTACATTGCTAGATTTCTAAAAATATATACTAGAGCATAACTAACTCAATTACTCCTGAATTAAGATTTCCTCTGTACTATTTTGCCTTCTGAGCAGTTTGTTCATTATGGATGATCTTCCAGTTAAACAAAAAACATATATAGATAAATCAATGCCTTATTCCCCTATACTACCAGCTAGTAAAGACTCTTTTAAGTTACCTCCCTTGTGTGTGCTTGACAGTTAATGTAAGGCCTAGTGCACATCTCAGAGACCCACTTTAGCTACCACGAAAGTCAGGCACCAGTGGCAAGACCAAAACTCAAGTTTTATGTAACCAACAACAGGTGGTATAGACGCTATATATAGAATTCATGGGACTTGACTACAAACAATATTTTACTCTTGCTATTCAGACCTAAAGTTTCTACCAAAATATTTTGAAGAAAAAAATAGCCTATGTCACTCGCGATATAAAAATGTGAACGTAGTCTGAGAAAGAAAACAAGTAAGAACTGTGGTTTTGCTAATGAACTCTGTCACCAGCACAATGTTGTTGTAATTCTGCACAAGCAGCCACCTCCCCAACAGCTCCTGACCAGTTTACTGTTAGCAAATTGTAAGGCTGAAAATTCCACGGAGTCCACCGTGCTTGGTATCAAGGTGCAGAATAAATATTAACTCGCAGATCCCATCAGTTTTGCAGACATGTGGAGTTTGCAGACTCCAACTTTGAGTCAGAATTCCTCCCCAATGCCATTTTACCCTACTTCCCAGGACAATAATAAGACTTACTTTTCCACAAAAGTTTAAATATAAATAAATCAAATAAATGTAAATAAATAAATGTAAATAAATTTTAAAAACCCATGGAACTCGAACTTCTCAGTCTGCTTCTCACTAAGTAATTCTATCCTTTAGATTAACAATATTTAAATTTAAAACACATTAATTTTTAATTTGTCTAGCAGGATCAAGAAAAGTTACATTTACTTAAAAAAACCCTTATTATCAAATTTTTATAGTAATTTTTATTGCAATATTTTAATTTATATAGTAATTGTCCTCATTTCTAGGAAGGAATAAACCATAGACAAGTTTAACCTGTCTTAATTATGCTAGGCCACTATTATGGCCATTTATGATTTAACCAGGTTGTGATATAGCTCCAGTATAGAGAGAACTGCTTGCATCCAGAGGAAATAGTTAAGATTATAATTTCTTGTTCCTTTTTCTGTGTGTCTTTTTGTAGGCCTTTAAAAAAATCCCCTCTTCTCCACAAGCTGCCATACTGCCCTTAGAGCAAGCTATGCTTAAAGCAGTCTCTATTCCTTTCCAACTTGTTGCTTCTAATATAATGTTAGCTGGGAAACCAGATCCCTGGACTAGAAGAATCAACTTTTAATGAGTGAGGATCTGATTGCTGCCAGTGTATGAGGTACATGAGTCTATTACATACTTGACACATAACGCATTGTAACTGTTTATGTTTGATTCACATCCCTGGATAGGAGAGCTATTACTATAGTGCAAAATGCACAGGTAAGAGAAAAATCTGTATCTCTACCATGGCAATTTGAACTAGTTAACTAGTAGAAGGATGAGTGTAATACGGTAACTCCAAATCTGAGAGGGTTTGCCCATTATGTTTACCTATTACAAAGAAGTCCCCCAGAGGTCCAGCAGGGAAGCACCGGCGGTGGCAGGTCAGTGAAGAATCCAGATTCCACACCTCGGGGCAGTACAGCAAACAGTTTTATAGACAAGGAAGTCAGTTAGTCAAATTGCTACATGGTGTTTACAATTACATTGATTAAGAGTGACAACTGGAGGGGGCACACATCAATAAGGGTACCCGACCTCAGACCAGGCGAAGTGAGGACCAAAGGGAGGCCCAAACTTTGCCTGTACAATGACTACATATCTACCTAACCCTGAATTATACCCTACATCTTTAAAATAAAAAAAGAAAACCAATACTGGAAATGACCTAATGATGTATCAAAGGGAGGATATTTAAGTTATGACACATGTATGAAAAGGAATAAAATGTAACAATCTTTTTGAGTGACAACTATATTGTTTTCAGCTTTGCTTGCTCACCTGCATCCCATGACTCATTACTGGGAATATGCATACCCTTCAGAGACCAACCTGGGCCAGAGATCGCTTCCTGAGGGAGTGGGAAGAAAGGATCCAGGTATAGGGGGAAACAGTTCATGTCTGGACATCACCCCATAACTGGTTATAGACCAGTACAGTTAAGGTAAATTTTAAAATATGACACTCAGGAAAAGAGATTTTTTAAAAATCAGAACTGCTAATATTGTTTTAAAATCTTTTATCTTCACAGTGCTAGTTTCTCTTTCTAGAAGGGGACCATTCCAAAATCTTAATTCCCAACTGCATATGCTCTATATTCACTGATCAACGGAGACTCAGAATCAGACCAATTAATATTGTTGTTTCACAAATTTTATTTGGTTTGCTTTTCCAAATTAAGTTGTCCCCATGTTAGCAGCCAGAGAATCAAGTGAGAGAGAAAATACAATATAAAATAAGATACTAAATCAGAATAAAAGTTCCTACTGATATCCAGGGATATGTGTAACATGTAAAAAAAAAAAAAAAAAAAAAGAATTAAACTCCTAGAGAGAGAGAAGGCGCATGCATGATGTTCACAGCCAGATACATGAAACAAACAGGAGGGCCCATGGTGGTCAGTAGGCTGTCTTGCAACAGGATGAATAACAGCACAATGGATGGTCCAGAAGCTACCTGTTCTGATAAGGGAGAGCAGCACCCAGATTTCACTAAACTGTTTCTCTGCAGTAAAACCCCCAAGAGGTTTCCCAGAGAGGTATCAATTAGGCATCATCATGGAAGCTTTATTTTATCAAAACTAGATATACTTCTGAATTTACAAAACAAACACTTATCCCCAAATACCCTAATGGCTCCCAAAGGATAAATAGGAACCGCTTGGAGGTTTGGTGGGTGTGTGGATTAGATTTTAGACCATGGGCTACACTTTACAGTTATTCCCATGCCACATCATGTAACCCTTCGGATTGCAAAAGAATTTATGGGCAAGAAATACAGAAAATAACATTGTGCAATTCTTCTCACGCAGGCCTCAAGACCTTCAGTAAAGACAACCATGACCCAGTCAGGACTAAAACCTCACAGACTACTTAGTAGTTACTAAGTTACTTCTTAGTAGTAACTAAGTGCCCAGGCAAGCCACTCCCTAAACCTTTGCTATTCACAGTGGGGTCTTCAAATTAGCAGCACTGACATTACCTGGGCACTTGTTAGAAATCCAGTATCTCAATGCCTACTCCAGATCTACTAGGTTCATACCTGCGTTTTAACAAGATCCCTAGATGATTCTTATGATCACTAAAATTTGAGAGGCACTAAACTGGAAAGAGGGAAGGAAGGAAGGAGGAAGAGAGGAAAGTAGGAAGGAAGAAAGGAAAGGAGTTAGGGAGAAAGGAAAGGAAGGAAGAACAGAGGGAGGGAGGTAAGGAGGGGGTGAGGGGAATAGAATGTTTTTCCCTGCACTGTTCTAAGAGTTTACATGTATTTATTCAATTAACCCTCACAATAAACTCAATAATGTAGGTATAAAGACCACAATTGTAAAGACATGGAAAAAAGTATAGTTTCTCTAATACTTGGAGAGATGTTTAAAATGGTATTTATGAGTGGACATTGTTTTCCTGTCTGATACTTCCTCAATCTTTAGAAATCTCTGTGGGCAGTCGTGGTAACCTTGGTCTGTGACATTCCTCACTTTATAACCTTCTATTCTTGGCAAAGAAGCAATTGACAGTGAAATCAGGCCAGAAACTTGTCCCAGAACTATGCTGGGGGCAGAGAGTGAGGGACCTTTTGGAAGGACTGGCGTTCTACCTATAGCAGACAATTTTTTACCTCAGGTTTCCTTTTCTCCCAAGGTGTATCTCACTTTGAAGTTAAGGGACGTCATTAGGAAAAGAAGATTTCATATATACTTTTTGCATTACTAAGCATGCTGAATAACTAAAAGCATTTTGTTGTTGTTGTTGTTGTTGTTGTTTGGTCTGTTATTTCAAGTAATGTTCCAAGATTAAAATAATTTCAATAATAAAACCAAATTGCTCCATCACAGGGAAGAAAGAAAGATGGGGGATAGTGGGGGAGGGAGGGAGGAATGGATGGACAATAGAAAGGGAGAATAAAAGAAAAATCTAAATAAAATTGGTTTTTAAATGCTACTTTTTAAGATTTTTAAAAAGCCATTACTTTTAGCAGTGAAGGAACGAAAAAAAATCTGCTTTGTTTATTGTTTCTGTGTTCATCTCCATCATGGAATATTGCCTATCCTGTTATAGCAAAGGTTCTAATGGAACTGGAATATTTCTTCCTGTGGACACAGACCTGTGAAAACAATTATTAGTATCTGTTCTTTGAGAATTTGGACACTTTTATCCTACTGCGTAATAATTACTAATAGAGAATATATTTTATTACCTAGAATGCAAATATTAAAAGTATCTTTATTATTAGAATGGACATTATAGATGTGATGAAAAAAGTCTTTTTAAAAAATTTGTTTCTATAATACTGGGATTTTGAACCCCTGAGAGCACTGTCAGAATATTTTGATTGATAAACAACAAAAGGTACAAATACTTTGTTTCCTCAGTTATCCTCAAATAACTATTAATAAACTCTGTATCTGTGGCTATAAAGCAACCACAAGGTATGTGTAGAAAGATTCAATACCAAATGTTTTGCATTTGTATGTTTTATAGTGATCTGACATTAGAGAACATCTTCATCATAATAATTCCTAAATTTGAAGCAGAAAACCATTGTGATTTCCATTTTGTGCCCATTCTAAATTTCACATTAAATTCTAAGCATTAACCATGATTATTGCTGACATCTTTGTATCAATGAGCCTCTGAGATTTTATGCAAAGCCCTGAAAACTTCACCTGGGGTATCATCAAATTAGGCAAGCCTGGCTTTCTTCTATGTTTACCAACTGAAGCACATAGTCTCTGAACTTAGAAGTACATGACTGGCTAGGCAGTCATGCCCAGTTTTCACAATTTATCATTCCTTTTAATGGCTTTCTTTTAATCCCAATGAAATACTCTGTCTCTTAATTTCACGTGAATATCCTTTACCTGAGAAAGTGGAAGAAAAATGATAATACTTATTTAAAATTAATTTCTTACTTTTCCCTCAGTGCAGTGTATCTAAAGAAGCAAAACTTATTGAATCAAGTTTAATGACATAATAAATTCTTCCTTTCCAACAATGCTGTGACTTAATTCACTAGTGCACTTTAAGCTTTTGCCTTTAGCGTCTGATGGGTCATTAGTCTGTATGTAATCCAGCAATTGGACTCCTCGGAGTCTAAACTCAATCAGCAAGCACCAAATCAGTAGTTTCTGAAATATGACTGGTAGGTCAAGTGTCCTCAAAAAGAGAGCCTGGGGCATCCCAGATGGAGAATAGGGCATGACAAGCAACAAACTAGGACAGAATTTGATGCCGGCACTCACTAAAGACTTCATTCATTCTAACTCACTAAACAACTGTTCTTCAAATGATTTGACCTCTACTTTTGATATTTTCTAGCAGCAGGTCATGCAATAAAATTGGTTGGTATGTGCCAATAGCCTTAACATACATGTCATCGAGTTGAACATATTCAAATCACATTTTTGCCCCCAAGAATCTTTAGCAAATATTAGGAAATAGGACATGAAGTCATTATCAGTCATCCTAGACCAAAACAGTTTAATTACTACATAACAATCCCACATATGAAATATACTCTCTTCTGGGTCAGATCAGCCTTCTTTGTTTGAGAGCATTTTCTATGGTTGAAAAATAGAAATAGAGATACAACTAGTATTTTCCCTGGATTTCTTATAAGGTTTGAGAAAACCATTTTTCTATCTTTAGTGGCTACAGTAGCCGACCCATCCAATCTACTTAGCACTGTTATAATGCTACATTCATTTATTCATTCAAATGATGTGAGGTACTGGAAATAAAGGAAAAGTTTGCAGTTGCTATCATCAAGGACTAAACAGCTAATTTTAGATAAATGATATAACGATATACTTTAGCCATCATCATCATCATCATCATCATCTTCTTACCTTTTCAAAAAATTTTAACATAAAACACACAAGACAACACTAGATATAAATCAGATCTGACATTATGCATGGAGAAATAGAGAAAAAAAATCCTTCCCCCACCTTCTAAAACAGGATTTTCAATGTTCTATAAAAAACACTTTGTCTCACTTCACCATGGTGTCATCTTCCTAGAGGAACTTGGTAGAAAGACTAGACCTAAGAGTTGAATTGAATCACTTTCTTTAGAAACTTAAGAGCCAGCATCTAAAATTGCTATTTGGCCATGGTCCCTGTGAGCAGATGGAGGAGCAACAAGGGCCATGGTAGCAGGAACAGATATAGAGAGTTTGGATTCTGAAAGGAAGGTGACCGTGAGAGCATGAGAAGAGAGGAGAGAGAAAAACAGGGAGCCTGAAAGAGAAGTGAGTAGAGTTAGAAGCAGGAGGACAGAGGAAGCAAGAAAGGAAGAGCAAAAGGAGAAGAGAAATTGAAGAGTGGGTGTGAGGAAGAACAAGTGAGAAAAGCATTAAACTACAGCACATATGCCTAAACCCATGAAATTAACATATTGAAAATAATCCAGTGCTTCCTTGTAGAGAAAACAGTGGTTGAATCAAGTTGCAGGGCCTTGTAGATGAGGAAGCCAAGTGACACACTGTGGTAGGCAGCCTCTAAAATGGCTCGCTCCTGGTACTCATGTCCATGTGTAATCCCCTCCCCTTGAGTATGACTGGACCTCGTGACTCACTTCTAAGAGAAGACAACAGAATTGATGAGATGTCACTTCCAAGATTAAGTTACAAAAAGGCTCTGCATTCTATCTTGCTTGCCCTTTCTTGCTTTTTCTTTCTCACTCTGTGGGGCATCAGCTGCCATATTGTTAGCTGTCTTACAGAAAGAGCCACGTGCCGGGAAATTGAGGAAGCCTCTGACCAGCAGCTAGTGAGGAAATGGAGCCCTCTGTCCAATAGCTCCCCAGAAACTGAATCTTGCTGACAACTATCTGAGTGAGCTAGAAGTTAATCCTCCCTTAGCTGATGAGAACATAAACCTGGCCAACACCTTGACTGTAGCTTTTGTGAGAGCCCTTGAGATAAAGCGACTTACCCCACCTATGGATTCTTGACTCACAGAAATTGTGAGATAATAGGTGCTTGTTTTTTAAACTGCTAAATTTTAACATAATAACAAAGAAAAACTAATATACACCTTTCATAGGAAAATGACTACTTTGACCAAGATTAAGTCGAGGTCAGTAAGTGCATAACTAAGGCAACCCTAATAGATTTAATAATAAAACTCTAGAAACCCAATCTATGATAAAGATAAGAACACAGTTTAAATTAATCAGCAATTCTTAACATCATGCTTCACACAGAAGCCTAGGTTTGAGCACAAACTATGGGCCAGGTACTTACTAAATGTGCAATATGGCCAAGCCATTTAACATCTCTGGTACACAACCTTGATGTGTGGATAACGGGGCTAATAATTATCCCAGCTTGTCATGACTGTCATGAGATTAAGGTTACGCCATTGAAACAACTTTAGAAACTATAAAACCAGTCATAAAGTAAGCACTAAGGCTAATGCTAGAGTCCCACTCATGGAATTTCTTCAGGCTAATTACATCTTAAATATTTGCAACTCCTTACAAAGTATTTCTCTTTGTTATGAGGCAAAAGATAATCTCTCTCTATACATCTTAAGTTTTTGCTACAAAACATCTTAAGTTTTTTGCTATATTTTTCAAATCTAAAGCTTTATTCTACCAATGTCCATCGTTAAAATGATCAATTCATGTATATTGAAGATTTAGTCAAATAATTCCAAGATTTTTGTGCATGTTCATTTTTAAAGTTTATATCTTAGGTGAGGCTCCTTAGAAACTGGGCCCAGGGCAGAAATTCTTGTTCAAGTGATTTATTGAGAGGAAGGGGTTGTGTTCACAGAAGAAAGGGAGGGAGGACAGAGGCGAAGAGGGTGAGGTTCAGCTGATACCGGCTTCAGTTGATTCTGAGACTCTGGGGTACAATCACACCACAGCACTAGGTCCACCTTGAGGCAAAGAGGCTGCACTTTTGTAAGCTCCATCCCCAGTGCCCTCTTCCCAGTCAGCCATTGGCCAGCAGACATGTCTTCAGAGAAAAAGGCAGCTATGAGCTTACCCACACTCACAATAACTGGGGGAGCAGGTACCAGCAATGAAAGGGATCTAGGCAGGTTACCAACAGTATCTATTACAGAGTATAGATTTCATGCCTTTTTATGTGTTGTATTATCATTTTTGCAAATAGGTCTTGTTTTGCTAAACAGCTTCAGCATTTGATTGCTTTTATACCAGCTGTGTTAAATGAGATGACAGAAAGAGCGGCAGTGTGGAAAAAGAACAATTTGTCTCTAATCGGAATTCTAAAACTTGATTCAAGTCAGATAACAAATGAAAGGGGGTCACTGGGAGACTTTTTTCTCCCAAAATATAAATATTAAGAAATATACACAAGAAAGCTGAGGCACCCAGAGCACTTGGGGAGCAATGATTTCTCAAGAAGTTCAGATAGGAGAAGGGTAGGGGCAGAGGCATGAGAAGAGAAGGGGAAGAGATGTGAGGAGCTGTTAATTCAGGTCCCAGACAGAAGCAAACGTAAAAGAAGTCTACACGAGTGCCTAAGACGGAAGGAAGGTGATGGGAAAAGAAGGAAAAGGAGATACTTACAAGTTAAGAGGAACAAGGAACAATGAAGACAGAAATATATAGTTTAGAAGCATAGATGTGTCCTAGCTCTATTTCCTGACAAAGCACACCTCTGATTTTTCCCATGAAGCTTTTCTCTGTTTCTCAAATCTGACAAGGGCCACTTTTTTCCTTATGAATTGTTTACCTGTGAAAAAGCTCAATCATGAAACAGAAAATGGTAAAATTTATTTGACGGTTATTGCTAACACTTCACTTGGAGCTTTCTGAAACATTATTGCTCTTGGTTGCATTGCGGGGGTCAGGGGCGGCAGTATTTGTCAAAAAATTTATTTTGACTTCAGTTGCCTAGAAGAAATGCTGAAGCGTCAAAATGCATGGGAGGTTTAACATGGGAGCCCAGATGGGAAAGTGGGAATCGGGTTTATACACTATACAGAACTCCCAGCCTTCCCTCCTCCTAGCATAGCTGTGTGATCATTGCCAAACCTCATTTGTGCTTCTGACATTAATTAATCTTGGCTTTTTTTTGAAAAAAAGATCGGAGATTCTCAGGAATAAAACACTACAGTGGCAATACTATTTCAACCAGAATTCAGTCTCTTTCCATCATTCTGAAACAGAGGTTACCACTTTTAAAAACTGTTTCAACTGGGGAATGTTTATGTATGATAAAACCAAAATGTAAACATGGATTTAAGGTGCTTGCCTAGCTTGCTTTATATAACAAAATATCTGCTGGTTTTCAAACTTATATTGAAACAGCATGTTAAATTCAGTTCTGACAGCATATAAAGATACTGGCTTTTCTAGACACATAAGCAAAGTCTTTTTTATGAGCTCATAAAGGCTAGACTTAAGGAATATTTAAGTAGTGGGTAATTCATAGAACAATACAGTATCTTTAGTCATTCAGCTAACATAGAGGGCAACCACAATTTATTCTTCTTAGATCTCTTCCTCTCATGTTTTATACTCTTAGGAGGCTAAAGGTATTTAGAAAAGAACTAAATACATTTTTTTATTATTATTGAACTATCAAAGATGTGCTGTCTTTTGGGACTCCCTTCACTTCCTCATTCTGTATATGTTAACCCACTTCAGAGACCATGGTGAAATGAACCCAAGACGCCAACTTACTATTTGCATTATAAATGGAGACACAAAAGCATATTTTAAAACTTTTGGTTGATCTGGCATATCAAAGATTTCTTTCTAAGCTACTTCAGTGACTGCATTGAAGTAAACTGAAAGCAATAACTTAAAAGCAGCTAAGAAAAAAAGTCATAAAAAAAACCCCCAGCTTTCTTCCACGGAAATCTTCAGTTTACTCTCCGAACCCCCTTTCTGAATTGCTTCTCTTTCTTACCCTCCTATTCGCAGGAGTCAATAAGGAGGAAATCTGGAGCTTTCTGAATCCAAGTGTTAAGCTAGTTCTCACTGGAGTGCAATCCATTTTTCTTTCTTTGTCAAATTTGCAAGTAGCAAGGAAAGTCAGCAAGTAGCCCGACTCTGACTTTTGCTTCCATTGAGTTAATAACCAACACTGCAGCTTTGGCTCTAACTGTGGAGCCATTTTCCCCTGCTTTATACATTATCCAACAAGATTACAAGTCATTAGAGTGTCTACCTGAGAGTCCATCTGAGTGAGGCTGATGAAATTTAAACAAGAAGTTGCCAGGTCTTAACAATTGATACAGCTTTTTTAATTTCCCCTTTGACCTTCATAGATCTGTGGTTTTTATTTTCTGTTTTCAAAATGGAGGCCAGGGTCTTCCTAAGAATCACCGGAAAGTTGAAATGGCCTATGGATGAGTGCATTTCAAAGCTATTAAATAACCACTAAACGTGGTAGACTCTTCCACAGGCTCCTGGGAACTGAGCCTGGGAACAGGCTCAGGTTCCCACGTTACTGGTGGTGCCTGTGAGAGAACCTAGACTCTTCCTTCTTAGCATTACGTTGGGGGAGTTCAGAATACTTTATGGACTCAGAGGATTAAGGAATGTAAAATGCTCACAATATGAGATTTTATTATCAGAACATGATAGGGAAGGCAAAGTATGTTCGCCACTAAATTCTTAGACGTGAAATACACACTATTACTGAATTTGTCTGGACAATAAGGTTTCTCTAATATGGAAAAGTTATGTCCATATTTGACCATTTATCACTTCAAAGTATTGTTTTAACTATGTCCTTTTTGGAGAGGATATCCTATTACAGTATTTGAGTATTTAAGCTAATTTGTTATCATATTGGACATATGTCCATCCACAAAAGTATTCTGAATTTTGCCTTTTTCACACTTTATCATACTTTATACTGATTAAAAAAATTCACATGGAACAGGTATCTGTCTCTCTGTCCTGCTTCTTCTTTGAAGTGGCAAATCTTCTTGAATATGAAAAGTTGAGAACATAGAACTCTGGTTATAATTTCACCAAATATTTCAATGTTACCCTTTGGAGATATATACAGGCTCAACTCCAAACATTGAAACATCTATCCCTTCACGTGCCTCAAAGAAAAATAGCAAAATATCTCCATATATTCAGTAAAATAATATTAACAATAAATTTTGGAGAACACTGCTGAAGGGAGATGCTAACATTGACATTTAACAATATGGAGCTTATTAGACCAGAGGCACATCTGTTTCTAATTAAGGTAGGGACTATGTTAAGTAATCATTTCAGCTTTACAACAAAATTTATTTCTGTAGGGTGGTTAGACTTTTTTATTTGGGTTTACAAAGTTACTATCTATTATTGAACTATAATGCCAAATTAGCTTCCTGGTTAAGCCTCGAATACTTAAAGATATCTGTTAATTTGTCTTAGTATGGATTTTTTAACAAGTCCGACCCCTGGAAAGACATCCAGGTGTCACTAACTTTGATATCACATCTAGATAATTTGAAGCCACCATATGAGCTTCAGCTTAGAATTCTAAATGCATTTATTCATTGTCTATTAATTTGCCAAACTTTCCAAAGTGCAAGTTCACAAAAAACATAGAAATTGATATTTTCTTGGGGTTGCATAAAGCCTCAAATTATATTTGTCAATGACTCATTCTAGAGGAGAACTTTAGTAATGTTCTATTATTGCCACATATTCCTGTGCTCGTGTTAGAAACACCTCAGTATCTTTCCCTTTCTGCCACCACCTCCTACCTACTTCCTCCAGAGTTATGAGACTCAAAGCCGTGTTATAATGACCTCGGTCGTCATTTCACTACAACTTCTTTCCAATGTCACCACTAAGTCCTCCTGAAAACACACCTTCCTTCAATCGTCCATCTAAACTTCTCAGGGAAAAGCTGCCTGACAATAAATAGGAAACAAGCAAAAATTCATAACAATTCAAAGGAGGCTAGAGATTTTGCATTGGGACAACCCTGATCCATTCTTAAGCCCAGCTGGCATTTCTGTAAATTGTCAATTTATACAACCATTCACTGAGATCGTAAACTATGTTGAATACTGAGGGTTTCCTGTTGGTTCTTAAAAAATAATTACAATGGGAATATAATAAGACTCTATCAACACTATTAAAATCTATGTGGTTAAACAACTTAATTGTCTTTGAAAGTGAAAAAAAGAGAAATAATAATAAAAGTCCCTGTCACTTATAAAAAGCAAATAACAAGAAGCAAAGTAAACCACTGACTTGCCAGCAAAATGGTGTTTCCCAGGAATTCTCTCTGTATTAATTTTTAGGGTAAGAAATTTAAAAATATAGTTATTGCACGTTAGCATTTTATTTAGTCCCTTCACTACCAAGTGACAGGCATTGCCAAACACAAAAACATATTTTTTCAAAAAGAATTTAAAATATTTATTTTTCTTTTGAAAAGGAAAGCTTCTTAATCAGACTACCTAATGGGTATAATTTAAAAGTTTATTTGGTATAATTTCTTAAGAGTCCATATAAATCAGAAGTCAAAATGTCACTTGTAAATCTTTGTATTTAAACAAACTTGTTCAGCAAGTACAGAGTTATTGGAAAATGTCAGTTTGTAAAATTTTATACATATAAACATAATGGAAGAAAAAAATTAGAAAAAGATCCATTTCCACCCCATCCCTCTACCCAAGAAAGAAACATATGTTATGGATGAAGACGTTTAATTAGATGGTTATTAACAGACAAATGGTAAACCCTATGAAACATAACAAGGCAAGTCTGATTCTAATGATAAACATTTTATTGTTCATTTCTAACACTGTGTGAAATAATTCTGGATTTTCTTTAAACTCTACTTAAAACTCTTATTTAAACTCCATACTAAAAATTCCGGAAAGCAGTAAGATCTAGAACAGTCCATCTTGCAAGAATAAACGGCTGCTTTCAGAGTGCCTGAAAAAAAATGACACCCCCTCCTCCACCTCAGGTGCAGACACACAGGAGAGGGTTTTCCTGTTATTCTGACGCATGCTTTTCTTCCCATATTAACAATAAAAGTTTGGTGTGCTATCTGCCTGCAGAAGTTCCTTCCTGAGCACAAGTGTGTCTTATCTGTTGAGAAATTCTGACACCAGGTAGACAGTTGTTTATGTCAAAAAGCATCTCTCTTAGGCAGATAACTGAGTGTTTTAAGAACCTAGATAAATGAGCAAGCTCTCTGTGCAAGTATAGAAAACACTGCAATTATAAAATGGCTTTTTTTTTTTTCCAGAAAGACTACTTTGCATTCCTAAGGTGGAGGTTTCTACATGCAACCTTTTCAAATGTTTTGAAAACTCCCCGGCCATTGTCCACCCCCATGTGACTCCTAGATGGTTTGCCTCTGCTCAGTTTCCCCAACCTAATCAGCTGCTGCAGTCGGAGAAGGGGCTGAGAAAGACCCTCTAAAGTCATTACTGTTGACATGATGTAAAGTAAGTAGGAGTAAGGTAGGTGAAGAAGGGCAAGAACATTCCAGAGGAAGGATCAGCCTGGGCAGAATTATGGAGGTGGGACACAGCCTGGTGTGCAGCAGGAAAAAGCTGCAGTGCTGGTCCTGGCGTTAGGACCTCAAGACCATAGAAGAGATATTTTTAGTCAAGTGAGTATTGTGAGGGTATTTAGTCAACACTCCTAGAGCAGCAACTTCCTTTTTTGAGAATGAGACCAGCCCTAACTTCAGGATTTCCCTTCCACTCACAAAGACTCCAAAGTACGTTCTTCCTCCCCTTTCAAATCCAGTGTATCTAGAGACCCTTCCCTAACTGAAGCTAATCCAACCATCCGATTAGCATTAATTGGTTTATATAATTCTTTGTAGGTATTTTTATATATCATTGTCAATTATTACCTTATCTCCCCCACAACACTTTGGATAAGAGACTTGAATACTATTTATTTTAGACATTTTAGAGCTCTGTAAATGCTATTAATTTGTCATCTGACTTAGCATCTTCATAAGCAGAAGCAGACAACTATATTTTCATAATTATTTCTCAGACATAATTGTATCTCTTTCAAGATAGAAATATCAGTAAAGTAATTCACCACAGGAGCAAAGTGTCTAAGATCATTAGACACAAACTAGTAATAAAACTGGAGACCTTTTGAATGCCTACAATGGAGCAAGTATATCCATTATCTCATTTAATCATCACAAGAATGTCATAGTCTCAGAATCATTGTTCCTATTTTAAAGATGAGAAAGTCGGGCTTGGTGGCTCAGCCTGTAATCCCGCGCTTTCGGGAGGCTGAGGTGAGTGGATTGCCTGAGCTCGTGGGTTCGAGACCCACTTGGGCAACTTGGTGAGACCTCATCTCTACAATAAATCAAAAAACCAGCCGGGCATGGTAGCGCGTGCCTGTAATTCCGGCTACTCGGGAGGCTGAGGCGGAAGGATCGCCGGAGCCCAGCGGGTCGAGGCTGCGGTGGCCGGGAGCAGCCACTGCACTCCAGTCTGGGCGACAGAGCGAGACTCCAACTCAAAAAAAAAAAAAAAGATGAGAAAAACTGAGTCTCAAAGATATTAATTTGCCTTGGTCAGGAAACTTAGAGAAAATTTCTGTGCAGAAGACACTTGAGAGCCAAAAGTGAGTAGGACTTAGCCATGGTAAGAAAAAGGAAGACTTTTTCAGAGTGGAGCCAGGACTCAAACTTATATCCATCTGACTCACAAGTTTATAGTCTAAATATTATGAAGTCCATGAGTTCAAAGTAATACAATTTAAAAACACACATAGCTGTCACTGGTCACCTTTGACAAATGCCAGAAATAAGCTAAAAACTGGAAATAAAGGTTTAAATCCAGTATTCATCCTGGGTTTTATATACAGATAATATAATGAACATATATTCCCTCGGGGTAATCAAACAGAAAAAGTTTCTCTTAATAGAAATATTTCAGCTACTAGGTTAAAAGGAGTTATAGAATTAATGTACTACATTGTAGCTGCTAATGAATTAACAGATCTGAACCATGATCAATAGGGGCTACTAATATTACAAAAAGAGAGACGATCAGGCATTGTTTGTCCCATAATAGAAACATATGACACATCTATGAAGCACATTTGCCCCTCCAAGAAAAGAAGCCACCTGAATCTAATTGTGCATTTAGATATCAATTTACAGGAAAAGAAAAGACTGAGGAACATGTCAAAAGATAACACAGAAATTTAATCATTAAAATCAGGAAGTTCGCAGGAAAAAATGACCTAGTTTCTTCACCAAATAGTTGTTAAGAAAAAAAGGAAAGATAGAAGAAAATCTATAGATTAAAAGAGGCTTAAGAGATATCGTCACCAGTAGTTCTCTGCAGACCTTACTGGAATCTAGATTCAAACAAATTTTTAAAAAATATCTAAACCTGACTTGCTACTAAATACAAGTAAGGAATTTTGTTAATGTTTTATGTGCATTAATAGTATTACAGTTGTCTTTTCAATAGGAGGAGTCCTTAAATTTTAGAGATAAATTGGAAGTATTTACAGATGAAATTGTGTGAGGGATTTGCCTCAAAAGAATCTCATTAAAAAAAGATTCAATGAAGACATAAATGAGACAAGATTGGCCATGAATTGATGGCTGAATCTTGATGGGAACATGGAGATTCATTATACTCCTCCCTACGTGTAGGTATATTTTTGAAATCTATATAAATTTCAATAATAAATTTGGCATAACATTATTAATACAATAGCAATATGTCTTTTGAGTCACTTCCTTTCCCTTGCTCCTCTGGGCCTCCCAAGCCACGGCCTCTTGAACCTTTAAGTCTAGCTTTCTCTTTTAAAGGCTCATTAGATAAACAGCCATCCAAGAACATTCTCCATCAGGAAAAAGGGATCAGCTGTGCTATGGGGCTGCCTTTGCTTTCTTTATCAACCTCCCTCTTTCTGGACAGGGTAGTTCTTAACCAAAATATAGTTCAGCAGACTCTGAAATATGCTAGCAGAAAGATGTATACGGTTCAACCCTGCCCTTAGGCAGCCTAAAAAGTGCACACCCTGCAAAATAATCAAGATCAGTCCCTGTCACACCCTTCCTCATTTTTCAACTTCACTTTTTACTGTCCTGCATTTTGACATGGTGGACATTTACAGTAATCAGCAAGGACACAGTCCTTCTCCATGGCAACCCTAAGTTTACTTGTTTATTTAGAAAAGCCCAGAGTGGATAGCATGCAAATACACACAGAACCTTAGAGAGCATTGGGTCCATGCCCCTCATTTCTTTGGGGCAGTAAGTTAGGCTCCAAAAGAAAACAGGACTTGCCCAAAGCATGTATGGAAAGGAGGTGCCTGATGTTGATCCTCTGAAAATCACAAATACAGTTTTCCTCCCCAGTCTCTCTCTCTGAGAACACAGCAGCATTCAAAACTGTAACTATATGACTCATTTTAGTCAATGTGCCCCTGAAATGTACAGTCCTAGGCAGCGTAGTTGAGCCCCTCAAGTCAAGCTCACTGTCTCCTACCTGGTGAGACAGCATTGCTAGCTGAGGTGTGAGAGCCCAGAGGCTTGGAGCCACAACAGGATGGCCCCATGTGTAGAGTAGGGCCTGTCATGTTTCTGCACTTTCTCCTCTCCTGGAAGATGCCCGATGTGCTTTGAGCCTACAATGTTGTTCGCTTCTTTTCTTTTGACCCCCTTTTAGTCCTTGCATAGTTTTCTTGACTTTATTTATAGTTTTAAAAAGCCTTGTGTGAGAAAAAAAATTTACTAGTGCACATTTTAAACCTTCTCTTCCTCCCACTTGACATTAAACAGAAACAAAGATGAATAAAATTACCATCCTTAATTAGTGCTCTTGCATCAGTCATTCCTAAGCTGAAGCCATTGGCTAAGTGACCACTGAAAATAATGTTTTCTTTAAAAAAATTAAAAAGTATTTTGTATATTTCCCATAAATACATAAAAGTGCTCCCATCCCATTCTATAAGCTTTACAGTTTTCCAAGAAAGTCATGTGCAAAAATAATAAATGGGTTGCCTGAGGGCTCAGAGGTGTTGAAGACATTACCAAGGGCTAGGCTGGGGTCTAGCTAACCCTGAAGCCCATGCCTTCCACGCAGCATGGAAGAAAGAAAGGTATCTGGGTATCTTTCTTAGCTCAGAGGGAATAGCAATCTTCCCAGAAGGGAGCAGCAGGACTTCAGGGCCTGTTCTTTCATTCCTTTTCAGGCTCAACCAGTGAAAAGGCCAAAATAAGTTCTGTGCTTTTTAGAGAAAGAATTGTAAAATGGCTGTGGGAGAACAGCCTCAGAGTGAACCTGACATTGGATGTGTGTAAACGGTTCATGACTCTGCGGTTGAGTGTCCATGAGTCACCCAGAACACCGCGAGGCTCCAACATAAACCATGTCCTCAGGCCTCACCCTCAGCCCCTGCCACAAGCTTATTCACACATGATGTGCTAGCCTGGCACCCAAAACTCCCAAATCATCCCTGAGTCAGAGCTCATTACACGGAGCACTTCAGACTTGCTATCCTGATGTTTGGCCATGATTTTCTTAATTGAACCAAGAAAAGGAACGTGGGAAGTGAGGGGGCCAAGAGTTTACCTATGCAGTAAAGGGTATGAAGCGGGTCCAAATGTGCCAAGAAGAAAACGTTCCAAGTCTAGCTTTCTCTAGAGGAGGTCAAAGGCTCCAGGACAGGATTGCTGAGTTTTAAGCCCAACTCTGCCTTTTAGTATATGTGTGATTATATACCAATATGGCCCCCCGCCTCAGTTTTCTCATTCATAAAATGCAAGTAAAATAACATCTATCAGATAGAGCTTACTGCTGTTAAAACAGTAACACTGAAAATGTGTATGTAAGTAAGTACAGGTTGAGTCGCTCTCATCCAAAATGCCTGGAACGAGAAGAGTTTGAGGTTCGGGAAGTTTTCTTTTGGTGGGGGGGAATATTTACATTGTGTTGGTTCAGCATTCCTAATCTGAAAAGCTGAAATCCAAAATGCTCCAATAAGCATTTCCTCAGAAAATCATGTCGTTGCTCACAAAGTTTCAGATTCCATAGCATTCCAAAGCACTCAATCTTTTCTACTATTCTTTTGCCTTCAGAATATCTTGACTTAAAACCATCTATGCCATTGATATATAAGCCATGACATTGAACCCATCAACCCACTGCAACAAAGATGATCATGGAACTTTATTTGAATAGCTTTGTTTAGAACAAGCTGGCTCAATATTTGGTATCTGGAGATGGAAAACAAAATAAGTTGAAAATGAGTAGACAATATAAACTTCAATGTTGTCTTTGGGAAGTTTAAAATTGTAATCTTTAATAAGTGATTGTTTAATGTAATTTTATCTTAGAACTATGTCTAGGTACCTTTTCTTTACCTTTTAGGTTCATGAGCTTATTTATCTTGTTGCTAAAGTTCAAAATCTAATTTCCAGCACAGGTTACTTACTGTAATAAACTCTACAAGCTTTAAAATGACAGGTTGAAAGATACAATTTTTTAGAGTTATGAATTAATAGCTATATATGTCAAAGACTTTGAAAGTGCCAACTTTTTCATATTTATAGATATATTATTGAAATGATAAAAAATGAACTGCGGAAAGAGGAAAGAACTGAGAACCACATATAATGAATCAAACATACTTAACAAGACATGTACAGACACTTTGGTGTGCATCTCTTTTATTACATTACATTAATCAAATACTGTTAAAGACATCCATCTGAGCAAAGTGTCATGATGATATTCTATAAAAACATTCTTTTGAAAAGAGTCCGTCCTGACAGTCCTATCAGCTATACTGTCTTATGTGATTGTCAGACCCACACTTCTCAGAAATTAAGACAATTTATCTACACGCCTCTTATGCTCTCCTGTCTCTCTGCCCAGATCCTCCCACCTTAGCCCCTCTGAGGCTAGCTTTACAAAAGAAAAATCATTTAATTGGAGAAAATGCACAAACTCCGTTAAAGACTCAGAAAAATCTGAGTGTAAATAATTTTTTTAAAGATATTGAAAGTGTAATATCAAACCAACTCATTTTAAAGTTTTCACAAATTATCATAGAAAGCTGATTATTGAGCAAAATAATCGATCTTACCTTCAGAGGATTTTTTCCTAACATAACACAGACCTGATGGTTATATTGTTATGATGAGCTATCTTTTCATTTTCATGCTGATAAACTGCCTATGAATTGCAATTTTTATATGCAATTGTTCTTAATGTGTGTTGGGAATTCTCTGTTTAAGTTCTGAGTCCTACTTTATGAAAAATCAATCACTTAATATTTACTTAATATTGAGATGAGCATACATAAAAGCAAACAGATGAGGAAGATGAGTAATATCTCAGGGTCTATAGCCATCAGACTACAAGCAAATCATATTATTATAAATCTCTTCTGTTATAGTCGGATATCTGAAAAAATAACAATAATATATTAAAAATGCAATTTCTCTTGTCTTTAAATAGCACGAATAATTTACCTGATACAACCAGATAACATATATAGGTCCTTATACCTATGGTTTAGTTTTGCCTTTTCTATTAAACCGTATCTTCAAACTATTTAGGTGACACATTCGTTTTACCCTGAGAAAAGAATCATCAAAGAACTTTAGGGTTAGAAGTTTATCTTAATTAGTATGCAATTGAACAATCAAAATCTAAAAACTGAAAGCCAGTAGGTGAATATGAGGTTGATTTTAATATTCTAATTTTTAAAGAGAATTTATCATTTAAACTGAAGATAGGTAGAATAAGGATAAAGGTGTCCATGAACTGCTCAGTTACCTACATATATAATGCATTGGGAAAAGGACAAATTAGGCCGATTTCACATTTGCCTTCATACAGATTGAATTTTCTCTGTCAGTTTGAGAACAAAGATTTTAGTACTTATATTTCCCACTTCCCTGTAGAGAGTGACAACCAACTAACAAATAAGCAAAAAACTTTACAGTTAGATGTAATATAACTAGAAACCTCTCTTCTAAAATTGCAGTAATTGCACAGAAAGAAAATCCAAAGATTAGCCATGATCATGTTTAAGACTATGTTGAGGCTACCTCTGAAATCTGGCTTTCTTACTATGACATCTATGTGAATTATTTTTGTTCCAGTCCTTAGCACATCCAGAATGACCAGTCTCATTTATTGCTGTCGTTCCCATGTGAACCTAACAAATCATTTCTATGTACTACTAATCTCTACTAAACTTCATCTGCTAGAGGATTTTTTACTTGTATGTAAGCAATATCATGATTTTTTTTTTAAATTACTTTCTTTTTTTGTCCAATAGGTTAGGCCCAAAATCAAAGATTAGAAGGCTCTCCCTTCAAATTTTACATTGAAAAGCTAGATTTACTTTTCTCTGATTAACTTTTAAACATAAAAAAAAAACCCTCGTATTATTGTGTTCGTGTTCTAGATATCAAAATATGATTTTGTATGATGCTGTTTAAACTGAACATGAACTTTGCAAAGAAGGCTTACTAATTTTCTTTATATATTCTGGAAAAGCATAGAAGGGTTTGAATTCACATAAACATAAAATAAATTTATGATCTGGATTTTAACCAGTGTAAAGTATATATCTGACTATAGAGTCCCATGACTCTAATCTACCTTTCTGTTATTTGAAAGAAGAGTAAAAGGAATAACTTGAGCATTTTTCTCCAATCCTGGCCACAATCCTACAAGATAGGTACATTACTCTTATTTTACTGGTGAGGAAGTGAAGGTTTAGTTGGATGGAGAGTCTTGCCCAAGGTTGTAGCAGTAGTAAGTAGGCAGAGCCCAAATCAAATGAAATCCAGGCCTTCTGTCTCCTAAGCAGTATTCCTTGGAACCCATGGGACTGCTGGCTTAAGAGAAGCCCAGGTCAATCGATTCTCCTTAACAATGAATTATTAAAATCAGTCAGTCCCCTCTCAGAGAGGTAATTTAAAAGTAAATTTGAAAGATCCCCACAGGGTTGTCCCAAGAAGCCCTCAGCATCTAGGAAAACTCAAAACTAAGCAGACATTATGGAGACTATTTCCTAAGAGATCCTTTACCACACATTTAGACATAACAATCACAAGAAACGTAAATACCAAGTAACACTTGTTGCATGTATAAGTCTGCCCAAAAAGATTACAAAAAGAAAAGATAATTGAAAATATAAAATTATGATTTAAAAGAGAGCTCATCATCTAGCAGCCTGTAACCTGAAATTAGGCCACTGTTTGTTTGTTTGTTTGTTTGTTTATTATGAAGATGTGGGGTACAATTAAGGATTAGGTATATAAACACTGATCATGCAGGTACCCTTGTTGATGAAGTATGCCCCTCCCTTCCCTAGCAGTTTCCCTCAACTACCAGTCCCACCCCCCTCCCCGACAGTTTTCCACTACTGCCAATTGCTTTCTTATAGCACTATAATTGTTCAAGTTCACCTTATGAGTGAGAACATATGGAACTCAGTTCTTTGTCTCTGTGATAAATCACTGAGTATGATCAACTCAAAATCCATCCAAGTTGCTGCAAATTCCATATATTTGTCCTTCTTTATGGCTGCATAATATTCTATTGTGTATATGTACCACATTTTTTTTTATCCAGCACAACTTCAACGGGCAACAGGGTTGGTTCCATGTTTTTGCTATTGTGAATAGAGCTGCAACAAACATACATGTGCAGGTATCTTTTTTGTAGAAATATTTGAGTTCCTCCGGGTATCTTCCCAATAGGGGAATTGCTGGGTCATATTGAAGGTCAATTTCTAGTTCTTTCAGAAATCGCCACACTGTCTTCCAAAGAGGTTGTACTAGTCTGCATTCTCACCAAAAGTGTAGAAGCATTCCTTTTTCTCCACATCCTCGCCAGTATCTGTTGTTGTTTGTTTTATTAATGATAGACCACTGGTTTTGTTTTACTCACACTAAGGTTTAACTTTGTTTTCATTAGTTTCAATGCTAATCAGGATATTTTTTACATAAAATTCCAGATTTATAGCTCCTCTTAAGAATTTAGGAAATCTGGTCACTGGCAGGAGCAGAATAGATGTCATTCAAGTTTAGAGAGGCCACAAATTGTCCAGCTGACCACTACTTCTACCCTCCCTATCCAAATTTCAATACAGATGCTCCTCTGCTTACAATAGGGTCATGTTCCAATAAACACATCAGAAATTGAAAATATCATAAGTCGAAATTAGCACACCTATTCTACTGAGTATCATAAAAGCCTAACCTACTTTAAATGTGTTCAGAACACTTATATTAGCCTATGACTGGGCAAAATCATCTAACATAAAGCTTATTTTTATAATAAAGTGTGGAATATCTCATGTAATATATTGACTATTGTTCTAAAAGTGAAAAACAGAATGGTTGTATAGGAACACTGTGGAGTGTCAGTTGTTTACTGTGGTAGTCACTTGCTTGACTCGGGCAGCGGCTTGTTGCTGCTGCTAGACATCATGAAAGAGTGTCATGCTGAATATCACTATCCCAGGAAGAGGTCAAATATCAAACTTTGAACTATGGTTTCTACCAAATGTGTATTGCTTTCACAGGTATCAAAAAGTCAAAGCATCATGAGTCAAACCATCATAAGTCAGGGACTACCTGCATGTTCAATTACGTTACTTACTTGGCCCTATATACATTTTTGGTGTGTGCACATTGGTCTAAAACATGTGTTGGGATGCTTAGAGAAGTGGTCCAGTCTCAGTTTTGCAGAGGCTCCTTGCCCAATTTTTCTTGCCTCTACACCGACAGCTTTCCATGAAGTTCGGGAAAGCTCACAAAAGAGAAAGAAGTAGGTCATAATAGGGAAGTAAAATCTGGCTTTGAGTTATTTGTGGGTTTTTTAAACAAGTTGAACTGCCATTGCTCTCTCAATCCCAATTTTCTAGTGTAGAGGCTGAAGCTAAGAATATTGGTGTGATTCCAAAACAGTGCAGAATTTCTCAACAGGCACCATCTCTCCCACTAGGAGCAGCAGGCAGGTAAAGCAACCTGCCAATTCTCCATGCCTCTTTGGAGCTGCTCAGGGAGGACCTGGGAGTAAAATAAGAAACAATTGAGGGATAAATCCTATTAAGAAAGAGATTCCTGTGTTTTCTCTGCTTGCATCGTTATACTCGCTCCCCTCCCATTACTTTCCTACTCATCCAGAGTTTTGAAACAGAGCAAACACTCAGAAACAATTGGCAGGTGCTTTGAAGTCATTACCTGCCCGCCATGCTAATTACAAGTCATTACCTGCCAGCAGCACACCGTTTTGTACAGTTTGTGAGACACAGGGAGGCTCTACTTAACTGGAAGGATCATTTTTCTCAGACTAAAGAATGCCAGCGTTGGCAGCTCTGTGCCCACCACTGTGACGTAACGTGTAGCTGGTAGTCCCTCTATCAGCTTCATCCTCAAAAATGTGCATGCATCTTTCGTGGAAAAGGCCAGGAGGATACCCATAGGCCTCTGTCACTCATCACTATGTGCCTCAAATTTCATATTGCTATGTATTAACAGTGGGGGGGGGGGAAGCCACAAGGCCCATTTTACAGTTTTTCCCTACTAAAACAACTCCTTGAAAACATACTAAATATAGAGTGACTACAACTCCATCACATTAAAAGTGTGTAGTATAATAAACAATCTATTAATAAGACAGTTCCATTACAATTGTAATTTCTACTGAAGAATGGGAATTGCTAATGTCTGTCAATTATGCTCATCTCTGTTATAGAAGTCCATAAAAAATTGTCATTTCTTTTTTTGAGTTGGAGTCTCACTCTGTCATCCAGGCTGGAGTACAGTGGCACACTCACATTCACCCCAGGGTCAACCTGCTGGGCTCTGGCGATCCTTCTGCCTCATCCTTCCAAGTAGCCAGAACTACAAGAGTGGACTACCACACCCAGCTAATTTTTGATGTATTGTAGAGACGAGGTCTTGCCAAGTTGCCCAGGCTGGTCTCGAACCCACGGGCTCAGGCAATCCACTCACCTCAGCCTCCCAAAGTGCTGGGATTGCAGGCTGAGCCACCAAGCCTGGCCAAAAATTGTCATTTCTAATTCATATTTTATATAAATTGTAACACAGTGGATAATTATGAATTTTAATGCTTTCTAGTTACTTTTTAAATTATAAAGAGCCCAGTTTTGCTGCTTTCATTTTTAAGTTTAAAATTTTATCTTATTGTTGTCTAATCTCAGCAAAAGAAATGCAGGAATTTACCAGCTTTTAATTGACATAGTTAAAAATCCCATTTATTTGACTCTTTTGCATCTTGGCAATGAACACAAGACATACCAGGTATGTTATACATTATACGTTGCCTGAACTTTGAGGATAATTTACAGGATTTTCCAAAATGACACTTCCTTTTTATTCAGCAGCTTGAACATAAAGACAGAACACTCTTCTGACTGCAAATATAGCAATTATACCAAGTTATGCTTTGACACTGTTACCACAGGCAAGTGGCCAAAGAGCATCCGCAGTCAAAATATCTAAGCAAGTTAACAAGCTCCCTTTACTCTCTACAGAGAGGAAGAAGAAAGGGAATCCAACCCCTGAGAAATGTTAAAATGAAGGAGAAAAAAGGCTGTTGGTGTTTGTTAAAGAAAATGGTGTCAGTGTCGTGGGCTGATCAAGGTGTAGAATCTGGGGCCCTGACAGACGCCCAGGCCTACATTTGACAGGAAGCCTTTTTCCAGAGTTCAGATCTGCTTGATGATCTCAACTAATGAATGACTCTGGTTTGAGAAGCCTTACATTGGAACTACACCTTGTTTTAAGGCTTGGTCATACCGGTTTGGCCTCCCTGTCACCTCTCCTCTCTTCTATTTCTTGAGAGGCTACATTTTGCCTCTTTTTTCAGCCCCATTTTACAAAATATCACCACATTTACCACACAAAAGACATCGAAACTAATTAAGTAAACTCCAAAGAACTATTACAAATCATTTTGCTTCAGCCAGAGATATCAGATTTAATTAGGTGATCGGTGTTGATGGGGTACAAAAACAAAAGCTATCTCCTCTTTGAAAAGGTTCAGGCCCTATAGAGACCCAGTCTTCCCACTATGACACAAATAATAATTGAGCATTTCTTAAAAAAAAAAAAAGAGAGAGAGAGAGAGAGAGAGGCATGAAAAGAGGTTTCTGTGTTGGAGACAAAAGCTTTCAACTAAGGTTTGTTTTCTCTTTTTGCCAGGTGATTTAAAAACAAAAACCACACCATCTACAAAGGAATAGCTATAACCTACATTGATATCACCATGACACAGAATATAAAGTGGTTCTAACAAGCATAATTTTTACAAGTGATTAATCAAAATCTATTTAGCCAGTCATTTTCAATGATTATCAACAGACTTGCTTAATATCACAATGAAAATCATTTATTTTTCCTAGGTTACCCAACAGATAATAGGTTTTCTTCAGCATATAAAATAAAAGGTTCAAGTTTAAAAATCAACATATTTGTTTAAAAGACCCAAATTCTAGTGTGAGATATTTCTTGTTCATAAGGAAAATAGAAGATAAACTATAGATTCTCAATGGCCTCACTTCAAACACAGCATTGTGGACTAAAGTTAGCCCTGTTTTTATCATTTGCAAAGAAAGTATTATTTTGATATATGGTCAATAAATAATACAAGATGGGGTAATTATTTTTTAATCAATCTTTATCATGAATTAATTTTTATCCCTGATACACAATCTGATGGATCTTAAAAGAAGGTGATATTCTTCTCAGAGAATGACAGTTTATTTTTATTAAAATATTTCTTGGATAAGAAGTTGAAGATGCAATACCATTTTAAAATTATCATACCACAGACTTATGACAGACAGATTTCTTATGACAGTAGAAATTCATTATCATCTTAACTCTTATTTACACTGTATTTCACATACACACACACACAGACACACACAGAGATTATGAAGGAAAACATATATGTATTGGTTTCCCCATGATAAACAGTGGATCTCTTTAGATTCTACCTGGTATTTATGGTGTAAAGCAGCTCTAAATAAGGACTTTTTCATATGTCGTTGTTAAACAGTTTTTCTAGAATTTTTATTCAACAAATGTACATAACTTTATATTATGGAATAGCTTTAAAGCAAGTCTGAAACAGTCATACAAGTTACCAAAAAGGCCAATTCAATATTTCCCAAGTTTAAGTACACCTCGAAATTCCTTTCTCTAGCTCTTAAAATGTTGAAAGGAAAATAATTTTCTAAGTTGGCATTTAAATGGTATCATTCTGTGTGAAAAGAGTTACTGAGACATTTGTTGAAAGTCAACAAAAATAATTTGGACATATTTTGAACTTATTTTATCTGACTCCTCGACATTTAATTTGGTGTGAAAGACGGCAACGGTAGAAAACAGATGTTAAGGGGCCAAGTATACAGCAGAGGTCAAAACAAACATAAAATACCACTTCCATTTCTAAAAGGGGAAAAAAAAAAAACACGATTCCTCCAGCAACAGGTTCTATGTTAAACCTGCTTTTTTATTGTTCTGCTTGTGATATCTGTAGACTACACAATGCAATACTGTCTGCCATGGAGCAATACCTCTCAGCACTAGTAATTTAAGACTTTCTTCTCTGTAATACACTGAACCATCATAACCTGTCTCTTCCCATTTAGTTTAACCTACAACCACCACATACTGATTTGGCTGTGTGTGGCTTTTTCTATTGCCATTTATTACTCTGCTCGACTCCTGAAATTCTGTTTGCAATTTAAGGCCACAAATTAGAAGCGTAAGTCATCTGTTTCCTATAATCCCCCTGTCAGGACTGGAATCGCATTTGGAGCTCAGCACTGAGCCTGGGCCTGGGCTCTCACAGACATTCTGATTGGCTGGTCTCTCTAAAAGCTGCAGCGGAATAAATAAAATGCTCTGGAAAAATAGAGCTTTTTACCAAAAAAAAACAGATGAAAGAAAATACATGGGGTTTCAAATATTTTCTTCCTCCTTTCATAATTATTAAATCAAATGTTAAAATAGTAGAACTATTTTTTTTTCAATGGACAGCAGAGCTAAATATTACTTCTTTAAGGACAAACCGATGAGTATTTGAGATTCCAAGCAGGAGAAAAGTATAATCTTGCGTCAATTAGTAAAGTCTTTTTGCTGTATATGGAAAATCTTTCTAAGTCCTGTCATGTTTTTTACAAAACACATTTCGTGTATGTATTATGTAGCTGTGTATTTTTTAACAGTGTCATAGATCTTTTCCTAAGCTAAAAAATCTATGAAATCTTAATTCACTCATCCTACCACACTTCATCCTACCACACTTTTCATTTTGAAATATTTTGGCGAATTGTATTAAGTACCCCTGGATTTTATAAAAAGATTCCAAGAAATCGAGTGTAAAATCAACTTATCTTTTTAAAAGATATTCATTCTTGTAACAGTATAAGAACTTAAAAAATTTGAGAACATGACTATTTCTTTTTTCCTTGTTTCATTGGTTCATTTTAATAGACTTTCTGCTATTCCTGCTGTGGCTTTAGACTCTTTTGGATTTTATATTTAAAAATAGTCCCTTTACTTTCCATTATATTTTAAGTGTTCAACACATCAGATTACATATTAAAGACAGCAAGATACAAAATATAAATGAAGAGAAATAGAAAATAGCCACATTTTAAACATTATTCTGAGTTCTCAATGCAATTGTGAACTGCCATTGGACTTTTAAAAATTATTAATTAACTGTAATAAAATCCAACAAACTGACTCATGTTTATTAATATACTTATACAAGCCACACCTGGACAAAAAGGTTGGAAATAAATGAACCAATATTAGCATAATACCCCAAAAGCACAGTCAGTGTTTCAAAATTAAACAAAGTTTAATGGGAAAAATTATATATGTGATGCAAGCTAAATTTTAGCAAAAAATATGAATTAAATTTAAAAATCATAATAGTGATTTTTAGAGAAAAATTATTTTAACAAAAACCAAAGAATTTAAAGAAAAACAACATAATCATAATATTATATCATCTTACAGGTATGGAATTATTTACAACACCATTTCTGGAAATGTTTTGGGTTTCTGTAACTTAAATTTGGTGTCTATTTTTTTACATCCATTTTTGCAGGCTGTTAGTCTATAGTATGGCCTGTGATCTCTGGTTATTTTAAAAGAAACAAAGGAGGAAAACACGCCAAGACGTTGAGGTTTTAAAGGAAAAAAACAGCTACTGTACATGCGCACTCTGATTATTTTCTAGATTTTTTTCAACTATACTGTGTTGCAGATTTATTTAATAAACAAATGCATCTTCTGGGTCCATAATACACAAATGCATGCTACTGTTAATTCATTTACAGAATGCGCCGTGATGGCCCCTGAGCAAAAGAGCAATCTTGTTATAATGAATGTGTACTATTCTTAATAAGCACACTGTAGCAACGACCCGCACTGCACACAAAAGCACACCCAACCATTTGGTTTGTTCCCAGAGCTCGGACACCAGCACCACTATTAAATAGCTGTGCGCTGGGAGAGCAATCCAGTATTGGCATGCAAATGAGCGCACGAAGAGGCCAGATGCTGCTCTTTAGAAAGGAAAAGTGCCTCAGCTCAAATTTGGGGGGAGAGAACCTGTGAATACTACGAGCACAGGGCAGCTTTGCGACTGGAAGCCATTATATTTCTGACGGGGTGGAACTGCCGGTGGGGTGAACCCAGGAAAGAAAGATGAATAGAGCAGAACTTCTTACGAACACGTGAACATTGAAGCGCTCCATATTTCCGTGGGTCCACTAGAGGTTGCTGCCCACGTTTTGGGTGGTTTGTTTAATTCGTTTGTTTGGGTTGGGTTTTTTTTGTTGTTGTTGTTGTTGTTTTCCTTCTTCTTCTTCTTCTTTTCTGGTCCAGAATGATGCCTGAGAGACTGTGTCTCTACTTTTTTAATTGAAGGCATCATTATTCATAGGAGTTAAGTGGCTCTCGAAAGCTTTGTTATTTCAAATACAGTGTTAGGTTATTGAAAAGAACGTGGATTTTTTTTTTTTTTTTCAAGCTAGCTCATCATGTGTGATACTTATCTATATGTTTGAAGACTTCCTGGGCTTTCATAATTTGTGGTGGATATATGACCCATCAGTTGCTGCCTGTATCTTATCACAACAATTGACTGCCTTGAGGATAGAGTGGGAGGGGAAGCCAGTACTCAAGAGACTGAAGCTGGTCTTGCAACAACATTGGTAGACTGTGTTCCAACAGGAATCAGAACATTGCTTTTCTTCTTGGCTCATTTTTCATTTTCTTTTCTTCTTCATGTAAGGGAGCCATTGATTTATTTGATTTGTTGAAGATAGTTGGAGATGATAGGGATTGAAGTCATGGGTATGTGTTTGAGAAATGAATTAATGAAAAATAAACAGAAACACCCATACATGGTAAAATTCACAAGGAGCAATAATAGGATTCCTGTGACACAGCTAATTAAAATATATAAGTTTAATATGTCCTCCTTATAATGATGGCATTTGGGGACAGGATCTTTCCCTACCCTCATTATAAATGAATCATGTAATATAATTTACCATATATCTTATTTCTCTAAATATTTACTGACCTACTTACAGGTTGGTTACTACACTAAACTCTTAGGGAGTTGTATCTCACTAGAAATAAAATAGTTCATAGTAGGGCTGTATCTACATACTAGATCTCCTGATCATGTGTCATTAATTATAAACTTTACAATAAATAAATTTTTTATATAGAAATACTGATTTTAGTAAAAACAGACTTGAATATAAATATATCTGGTAGGATTATTTACATCATTTTTTTTCTTGAATGATCACAGCACTGTCTCTACATTTCTGAGGAGCTTGTTCACACTAGTCAATTGGTACATAAAATTCATCCATACTTTTAATAAATATGTCTTGAGCAACATATAAGTTTCCCCTGTCATAATGAAGTACCACAACTTGAGTGACTTAAAACAACAGAAATGTATTTTCTTACAGTACTGGAGATTAGAAATTCAAAATTGGTGTGTTTACAGGGCTATGCTCCCTCCAAAACCTCTAGGGATGAATACTTTCTTGTCTCTTCCAGCTTCTGATAGCCACAGGCTTTCCTTAACATGTGGCAACATAACTTCAATCTCTACCTTCATCTTTATGTGACTGTCTTCCTTCTGTGACTGTGTCTGTATCTCCCCTTTTATAAAGACACCAGTCATGTTGGATTAGGGCATACCCTAATTCAGGATGACCTCATCTTAATCTGGTTATGTGTGCAGACCTGATTTCCAAATAAGGTCACATTCACAGGCACCAGAGGTTAGTACTCCAACACCTTTTTAGGGGACAAAATTCAACGCATAACAAGCACTTACTAAGTACCAGGCACTTGTTCTTGGGCTTTTTATAATTTTATCATGGAAATTATCCTATGAAATCTGTTGTTCAATTCACCATAAGAATGCTGCTGAATTTAACTGTCAATTAAAAATAATTAAATAATAATAATAATCTTCAATAGAGGATATTGCTGAAGATATTCTTTGCTTTGTTATAGATAATCCTCCCTATGAGAACTCATGGGAGAAAATGCTCTCAGGACTCAGCACCAGAGATCGTTGAGATTCTTCCAATTAATTTTTGTTTTAATGTTTTAGATGCTGTTACACATGTAACTGATCTTATTTCTCTCTTTGAGTTGGCTGCTAGCAAGTTCCAGTTTGAGACTCTCCCCAAATAAGTGTATACCTCACAAATTTATTTTATATAGTAAATAAACATTACACAGCTTGATCTTATATTTTCTTTTATTTCTCTCTATCATGTTCATATTTTTACACTGTCAATTCATTATTGGAAATAACACTAAATGACTAATTCTAGAGTAAAACAAGCTAAAAATAAATTTTAATTAATTAATTAGAAAAAACTCAAATTAATTTGATTTTTTTGCCTAAAACAAAAATAATTTAAAAGATAAAACATACATTGAAAAATATACATTCCAAATACTAACTTGTTTGTTCTCAATTAGTGGAAATGAGTAAATAATAATGATATAATAACAGGACATTTGTAACGCTAAGTTGAATTCTCATGTAATTCTAAAGCTTGAGGAAAACCTCTGATGAAGTTTCTGAAAACTTTTCTATGCCTTTAATGAGTGAAAAACAGAAAACCAAGGGAATAACATGATTAGTTGCTCAAGATATCTGAGGGCTGTCAAACAGCAGAAAGAACAGACATTTTACGCTCAGAGTCAAGATTCAATATCAACTGGTATAGAACATTGCAAGACAGAATGAAAAGAGCTAACTAGCCCTTGTGACTCATACCAGAAAAGAATGTCCCATCTTCAACTCTTCATTATCAGAAATGTTCAAGCTATGGTCTAACATGAGTCAGGGAACTGAAATGAGAATCCTAGCACTTGATAGGAAGTTGGCTCCAAGAGCTACATTTTCTTCCTTTCAACTCCAAAATTCTAAAATCGAATATTCCATACATGGCTTATTTTTAATAAAGAAAAAAATACTGGCATTATTTTATTAAAATTGGATTCATTTAAAGAATTCTAAAATGTATAATAATTTCACAACTAGAGTTATTTAGGAAAGAGTTGGATATAGTAATGGGTCTATCTTGGCACCAGTAGTACATCAAAACTTCCTTTCTACAATCTTACTGAACAACACAGCCACAAAACCTAGGATTTTGATAAGCAGATGATATTTCAGCTTATTGATTTTAAAAATACGCAACTGAAACTTAGCAAGAGAAAAGTACTTGTCCAATGGCATGCAGCAAGTCTACAATACAACCATAATCGCAAGTTACCAGTCCTGAGATTGCAGTTGGAGATGGAGACATACTACCTTCCAAAGAGTCAGAATATCATGACAACCATCACCCAAACTTGGTATCAGTTTCCCATAATGAGAAACTGATACCAAACTTGCTCCCAGGATAACAAACTAAGATGTGTTAGTCATTTCAAGCCATAGGTAATTTCTCATTATGTAGTCTCCAAATATCTCCTTATGCAATCTCTATACATCTGGTTTCTAAATCCAATTTTGAAAGGCATAGGATGATCCTGTGGCTCTTTGGTTGACAATTGTGAATGTCACTACAGAGTCACATAACTTTAAGATCACATCCGTGCACCTTGACCATTGTCACGATTAAACTTTTCTCTCACGTGCCCACTACCGAGCCAAATTCCACAGGGCAGGTGGCAGGATTTACTCGGTCATCCCTCTGCAAACATGTCTACTGTACATGTGCCTTTGATTCTTGGGTTTTCTTTCAAATACGTATACACTCAGTTTAGTAGATGAGATCATTCATTATTCCTTATTCCCTTTCCCTGATGGATGACAGACTACTGCAACAAAAACTAAATAGTCCCTCCATGTTATTTCTGGCTTTACCAGTGACACACTCTGTAACTTTAGCCAAGTCACTCACCCTCTCTACGAACAGGGACTTTCAGTGGTAAACTGGTGGTTGCTAGTTTCACCAGATCATGTGCAGGAAACACTGAAATCTGCACTTGAAAGTTCCTATAGACGTGGGAATGTATTATCATTATTATTGTTGTTGTTTCTGACTAATACAGCTGCAGAACTTGAGGATTTAAGATCTCCCTGTGGATTTTACTGTGGCCTCCAGAACCTAGATTTAATTTTAAAAGAATTAAATTTCCAGTCTGTTTTACAAGGGTGACTGTGAGAATGTGTGCTGACAGACTGTTGTCTTCAGAGGCACTATCCAGACACACTAAGACAGTGCCACAGCTTGAACGGGGGTGACCCTTTCCCATTCATCTTAATGGAGTGTTAAACTTGAAGCCTAATTAGGTCCACTTAAATGCCAGCATTATTATACTTTTCTCTGCTTATCTTCATACCAGAAACAATCAACTAATGCACTCATTTAATCTGGGTGCGTGCAACGATCCCATCCAGACACCCTGTCATTTTGATAGCCTGCTTTGCAGTCATAAAAGTACAAGTTTTAAACTTGCACTTTGGTTGTTTTTAATTATCCACATAATTAGATTACTTTCTACTACCTTGAAAATGTAGAGGTGAGACTGTATATACTTATGTATGTTGTTTGTAAGGCAGTGAGGCCTGATCGCTGTTCCCATAATGAGAAACTGATACCAAACTTGCTCCCAGGATAACAAACTAAGATGTGTTAAATGAAAGATCCCATTCCTGTCTCTTAGAGAAGGATCACAGATTTATAGTTTTTCTATCGTGTGTGTGTCTGAGCTTTCTGCATTTCCTTTCGGATTCGTCATTGCTGCCTGGACTTCATTTTAATTTTTAATTCCTGAAGCAAACCTGGGATGAAAAAAAATTAAAAATATATAAATCTTCACTTGTCTATTTTGTACCTAGTAGTAGGATCCAGACCTAAGCCCTTAATACAAAGTCCTTGACTACCTTATAAAATATCTCGTAAAAGTGTATTTATTTACTCAGGCCTATAAGAAGATTAGTCTGTTTTCCTTTAGTGGTCTCCGTGCCAAAATGGCATACGAGAAAATTTTGGGAAGTTCATTATCCAGGCTTGTGGATAAAGATGTTGGTAGTTGTCTTCAAAATGAGGCAAATATCTCATTTTTCTGCCTAAAAACTCCTCTACCTTAAGCTATACACCACTTACCCCAGGCATCTGAATGTACAAGAACACAAGGTTTGGAGGCACATTATTCCAAAGGTGTGTGTAATAGACATTACTAATGCCCAACTAGGGTTTCCAGCCCTTTCTAGACACAAAGAAGACTGTATTTCCTGGCCCCCTTTGCAGTTGTGTGAGACAATGACTAGTTCTGACCAACTGATTAGGGTATAGAGGTCACTTTGGTGAGGAAGTATTTAAGAGCCAGTGTGCAATTCTCAATGCACTTTTGCCTACCTAGACAAATGCTGAAACCCCATCCAGAGAGAAGAGTGCCATGAGACAGAAGTAGCCTGGAATGCAGAGTCTCCACACAGAGAACCACTGGGGAGAGTCCTGGACCAGCAGAAGGTTTGCATGACTGAAAATATACTGTTTGGGTTAACCATTGAGATTTTGGTGTTATTTGTTACTACAATATCAGCTAGAGTATCTGGTCTAATATAGTGTCTCCACATCAATTTCCAAGTCAAGTATCATTAGATGGACACCCATATATTATTGTCACTGCTGCCTTCTTCCAGCTTCAAATATGAGAGAGTAAGAAAATAAAAATGTAGACAGTCCCCCAAGCTCTAATTTCACTCTTCGTCATTGACCTGCTTATTTCTCCTTTGCATTTCACTGTAGTCTTGAAAGAAGTGAATTAAGTCACATCACAGGCTGCTCCTTTCCACCAAAAGAGACTTGGAAGACAACCATTTTTCACAATGCTCAGGATATTTTCCAGAAACAGAGAATTAACATTCAAAGGCAGGCCAGAGTCAAAGGGGATAGGAAAAAAAATCCCTTAGATAAAACCCTAAAATTCAGATTTGCATTATCCAAGCAGGCACTGGGGCAAATGCCCATTAGCCAGCTACAGAAGTAGGGCACTATCTACAGTCATTTAGGAAGATTGGAGGAAAAAAACAAGTTGTAAATAACCTTTAAAAGGGAGCTTATGTTAATAAAAATATCAAATTATATCTGACTTAAGCTAAGCAGTATTTTCATTGAGCCTTTTAGGTGGTACTTGCAAAGATTTAAACATTTTAGATAGCTGCTCTGACAACTTTGAAAGGCAAAGAACTAATTTTTACTTTGACAGAGATGTGTTTATTGTGTTTACACTAAAACAGGCCACATGGTCCTAAATGGTTTCCTACTTACAGACTCAGTTATGCAAATTCCCTAGCTGATCCGTAGATACTGATGAGCTCCAGCAGGGACTTAAGAAAGAAAGTGAGCCTTAGGGAGCCTTAGTAAAGACAAGAGGGAAAGTATGAGATGGAGATTAAAGGACAAGCTATGCTGGTAAGAATGGACAGGCCACATGGTTAGGGAGCCTGTGAGTTAACTAGTAGGAAGGATCTGCTTGGTTGGCCCAGAGATTGCAAGTGAGGATGACAACTTGCCTAGTAAAAGACATGCCCACGTGAGAGGCATTTGGGGCTGGGAAAGCAATTCTCCAGCTTACCAGTTCTGTGACCTTAGGCGAGTCAGTCTTTCCATCAGCAAAGTGGGGATAAAAAATATCTACCTCACAGGGTGAGTGTGAGAATTAAAATTTGAATAAGGCCATGAATGTAATGTTCCTACTACACTGACCATCCCTGATACATTTTTAGTTGATGCTGACTAGTACTAGATTTTTATGCTGTGTGATTTGACTTAAATTAACCCATATGTACACAGCAAGTAATAAAAATAGTAGCATTATCGGTGAACCCCCTCAATGGGTGTATTTCCCAGAGTGAGAGGGTAGACACAAGTCTGGCATTTCTTCATTTGGTCTCAGTTCTTAAGTCGCTCTCATGGTGTGAAAATTTCCCAGGGATGTACAAGTGATATAACAGAATTGTTAGGATAATTTTCACCAAGTGGAATTTTACCCACGCACACTGGCTTTAGAATCTAAACACTGAATAAGATCCAACTCTTCTGTATTAATACAGTAAGGAATTGTGTTGCAATGTGCGAAAAATCACTCATAATTTTGTAAGCATAATTTTCATCTGTTCTCTCTTTTACCATGAAAAGCAACATGGTATTGTGAAAAGTATGGCACTGGGGTCAGCAAACCTAGGTTCAAATTCTGGCTCCATCATTTCCTAGTTCTGACACAAAAACAAGTCCTGAACCTCTCTGAACTTCCGTTTCAACCTCACAAAAATGTAATGAGGATTATAACTCAAATAACTTATGCAATGTGCCTAGCATAATGCAAGTAAACATTAACTCTCTTCACCATCCATAATGCCCTGTTATTCTCATACAGAGCTATCAGAACATTGTCATTTTTTGTGTGCACCTCTCTCTCACTAGATTATGAGCTTTTTGAAGGTAATGGTTAGGATCTTTTCTAATTTGCACTCCAAGTATCTGGAAGGACAGAGTTAATAATTTGGTGACAGCAGAAGAAATCAAGAGTGACCATTGCTGTCTTTGCTTTTTTTTTTTTTTTTTTGACATATAAATGGAGACATTAAGTGTTGAGTCTGAATTTCTGGGCAATGATCAGAACTAGAGATAACAATTTGGGATTTGTTAGCATTTGGATGGCCACCAGTGAAAGAAGATAGGTAGAGAAGGCCTG
>CAUYQG010007439.1:0-26864 GCA_963574415.1 Tarsius wallacei | reverse complement strand
CGCCTCAGCCTTCCAAGTAGCTGGAACTACAGGCGCACGCAACCACGCCCGGCTAATTTTTTTGATTTACTGTAGAGATGAGGTCTCGCCAAGTTGCCCAGGTGGGTCTCGAACCCGCGGGCTCAGGCAATCCACTCACCTCAGCCTCCCAAGGTGTGGGATTACAGGCTGAGCCACCGAGCCTGGCTGATTCTTTCATTTTTTTTTTTTTTTTGAGTTGGAGTCTCACTCTGTCGCCCAGACTGGAGTGCAGTGGCCGCTCCCGGCCACCACAGCTTCGACCTGCTGGGCTCCGACGATCCTTCCCCCTCAGCCTTCCAAGTAGCTGGAACTACAGGCGCACGCAACCACGCCCGGCTAATTTTTTTGGTCTATTGTAGAGATGAGGGCTCGCCGAGTTGCCCAGGCGGGTCTCGAACCCGCGGGCTCAGGCAATCCACCACCTCGGCCTCCCAAAGTGCGGGATTGCAGGCTGAGCCACTGAGATTCTTTTTGTCCCCATCATAATTGCTCTCATGGTTTGCCACCAGATTGGGGGTGGGGGAGGGTCAACCTGGGGGAGGGAAGCAGGAGACAGCTGGTATGACATGGTCCCCAATCTTCTCAAGACTAGCACCTGGTGCTGCCCAGACCTGGATCTTTATAGGGGGAACTGTTTGCAGACAGGTGGCATGGTAGGGGTGGCGGGAAGGTTCTCATTTTGCTTCACTCTGGTTTGTTTGTGCTCCCAGGTCACTCTGAGATTAAAGCTCATCAAGTTTAAAGGTTTTTTGTCTCCATTGAACACAGAGTGACCCAAAGCTGTGGGCTGCCTCTTTCAGGGTCAAGTTCTCTGGGCATGCGGGCAGAGTCATTCCAGTTGAGATTGAGGCCCCCAGTCGGCTGTCCCTGCCAGCAGATGTCCTTGATCCCTCCCTCTAGAGCGCCATGGCTTCACTCTGCACATCTGAGTGGGCTCCAGAAACCCATGGAAGACCCCAAGGCTCCAGGTCTCATAGGCGTTTCTATTTCTTGCTAAGCAGTAGTCTCAGCTTCCTGGGGTCTTACAGATCCAGAGGCCCTGGGGGACTCTGAGGAGTCTTGTTGGTATATAATCCACCAGGAAAATAATGAGATCAGGAGCCATTTATTGAATATCTCATGTTCCCCTGTGCATGCAGCGTCTCCCCTTAACAGCAGTGTGAGGTAAACACAGTCACTCCAGATAACCAGGAAGGAACCCGGAGGCAGGAGAGGTTGAGGAGCCAGCTCGAGGCCACAGGTAGTAAGCGGCAAAGCTTTCAAGCAAATCCCAGTGCCTTGGATTCTGAAGTCCACACTCTTCCCACCGTCCCAGAGTGTCCTCAACCCCCACTGCAGAGAGTGGCACATCAACTGTACCTCACCTCTGTCCTCACCCTGGTGTTTCCCCAGGGAAGCCCACAGACCTCTCAAGTCTGGACAGGAGAGAATTTCCTGTCACTATCACTTTCCCTTTTGCCTTATGCTGCCTTGAGAGGGGAATGCAGCTGCTCCCGGGGGCTGGACGCTGACTGAGTCACGTGTGCCTGAGCCTGCCTTGCTGTCCCCGCAGTGATTATGTCTGACGCCGCTGTGGAGCAGAGGCGGGCTTTGATCAAGAGCAAGAAGAGAGAACGGATCAGGACTCAGCCACCAGGAGTGCAGAGGCTGACGGAAGAGCAGCAGATGATGATCGGGGAGCTGATGGACGCGCAGATGAAAACCTTTGACACCACCTTCTCACACTTCAAGAATTTCCGGGTAGAAAGGCTTGGAGCCAGCCCCACTCCTGTGCCTCCTCTCTAGACCTGTCTCATTCCCACGGGTTGTCAAAGCGAGGTCCCTGAGTCGGCAGCATCAGTATGCAAATCTTAGGCCACCCCAGCCTTCTGACTCAGAAACTCTGGGGAAGGGCAAAACCCACAGGTGATTCTGACACAGGCTCAGGGTGAGAATCACCGCTCTCTCCTTTAAAGTAGGCAGGAATTGGATCTGAGCCATCGATGCAGGGAAAGTCAGGAGATTTCCCCGTGTTGCTGGCATTCAAAGGCTTTATGAGACAAGGACAGAGCCTGTGGCGGCGGCGTGGGGGGGGGGGCAGTGGCCTTGGTGAACTGGTGTTTATTGATCCAAGGAACGTTGGTGATCCCAGCTTTGCAGTGTCTATGCTCCAAGTGCCTCCCTCTCCATTGTATTCAGATGCCTAGGTTGTCCAGGTCAGAGAAATGGATTAGCCCAGTGACCTTTCCATCTGTCATTCCCTATCTCTTCTCTTTGAGTCTCCTGATCCCAATGTCTGGGATGTTTGGGACACACAATGGGTGGAGTTCCCCTCACCCTCCACGTTGACCAGGCAGGGTTGTGTGTGACTATAAATTCATAGATCCAGAAAGCACCAGCGGGTAGGGAGAGGCCAGAGAGAAGAAACAGGTGTGTGTGTGTGTGTGTGTGTGTGTGTGTGTACACACACATGTGCATAAGTGTGAGCGCCTGCAATTGTGTGTCCTCTCAGGCTGCAGCTGTGGCTGTGCACGTCAGTTTGGGGCCTAAGTGGGGACTTGCCTATGAAAACACAAGCTGTCTCTCCTCTCTCTACGTCCTCATGTGTGTCCCAGCTGCCGGAGGTACTTCACAGTGGCCGTGAGATTCCAGAGTTTCTGCAGGCCCCGTCGGGGGAAGAGGCTGCCAAGTGGAGCCAGATCAGGGAAGAACTGTGTTCTCTGAAGGTCTCTCTGCAGCTGCGGGGAGAGGACGGCAGTGTCTGGAACTACAAACCCCCCACCAACAGTGGCGGGACAGAAATCATTTCCATGCTGCCCCACATGGCAGACATGTCAACCTACATGTTCAAAGGCATCATCAACTTTGCCAAAGTCATCTCCTTCTTCAGGTAGGTCATGGAGGCTGGGTGTGTGGGTGTGGAATGGAATAGGAATTGGCCAAGAGGTTCTGGGGGTCTGGAATCGATGGGTGCGAAAAGACCCTCCTCTATTTCTACCCCTCTGGGGGCAGCGGATGCTGCTGGGGAATAGAGTAGCCTGGTAGCTTTGTGGCCTGCCATTTAACCTAACTGTGCCTCAGTCTCCTGGTCTGCTAGATGGGAGCCAACAGTACCCACCTTGCATGGCTGTTGTATGAAATAGGAAAACATCTAAAGAGCACACAGCACGTGGTGGACATTCAGACAGGAATTCCCTTTCTTTCTCCCCCCAGAAGGGTGGGAACTACATGTTGATGGTTCCAGAGCAAAGAATGAGTTGGAAGGAAAGGAAAAGGCATCCAGAGTGAGAGGAAAGGGGAGAGAGAGTGAGAGAGAGAGAGAGGAACAGACGTTGGGTGTCCAGCAGTCTGCCACCACAACAAGGCTAAAAAGGCCATGGAAGGGGTGGTGGAGAGCCAAAGGGCGGGATCTCTCCAGAGCTAGGTGTGGAGGCGACAAACCCTGGGGCAACAGTATTAGCCGGAAACCTGGGAACTTCCTGGTGTGGCGGGAACCACAGCCAGGTAACAGTGGTTAAGCAGTCTGTTAGGGTAGAGGTGGTGCTGTGTGTGGGTATATGTTCCTTTGGTTAGAGCCACCTTGCCTTGCCAAGCCTGGTCAAGCAGGGCTGAATCATATACCCAGGGAGTGCCTGATTTCCTCTGTAGGTTGAGGGCCAGTTATATTTTAGGAGTCCACAGACTCCCCTGTGGGAGACCTGCAGGAATTATTTAATGGGGTGAGGGTGACAGCAGGCTGGAGTGGGGTTCAGATGGTGGCAGCTGAAGGGGGTAGGGAGAGAAGTCTACTGACAAAGCTCGACAATGGAAGATCCCTGCTGACATCCATTGACCCACGATTTAACACCAGGGTAGGAGGTCACTCACTATTTCTCATGGCCACCAGTTTTGAGCACCATGACCCTGGGCATCATTGCCATCTTCATTCCCAGATAGAAACAGAGGTTCACTAAGGTTAGGAAACTTGTCAAGGTCACACCTAATCACTAACACTTTGGAAGTGCCAGTGCCAGCTACTTGCCAGGTCCTGAGCCCGGCAATGAGTAGGCACACAAGGATCAGATCAGTTTCATGGCATTTGTAGCTCAGTATCATGGGTCTAAAAGAAGAGCAGGCTAGGCTGGTCGCGTTGGCTCAGTATGTAATTCCAGCACTTTGGGAGGCTGAGGCAAGAGGATTGCCTGAGCCTAGGGGTTCGAGACCAGCCTGGGCAACTTGGTGAGACTTCGTCTCCACAATAAATCACGAAAACTAGCTGGGCATGGTGGCGTGCATCTGTAGTTCCAGCTACTTGGAAGGCTGAGGCAGAATGATCGCTTAAGCCCAGCAGGTCGAGGCTGCAGTGGTCATGAGCATGCCACTACACTCCAGCCAGGGCAACAAGAGTGAGACTCCAATTCAATGAATGAATGAATGAATGCATACATGCATGAATGAATAAATAAATAAAAAGAAGGGCAGACCTGAGGAGCTCAGGGTCCAAGGAGGCTGAAGCCAGAGGCAAGGCTTCCTCAAGAGCCAGCATAATTGGCCTCCTCCTCATTGGGAATGTCTCCTTATTGGGGAGGAGGGTCCTCCTGGGTTGAGAGGGAGTGGTCTGTCAGGATTGGAAGGGTGTCAATGTCACCATGAATCTCAGAGGCTCATTATGTAGCCACCATGGCTAGGTCTGTGCTCGGCACTGGGAGTGGGGCTCCAGGCATCCAGGGAGAAACAGCAGAAATACATAGGTACATGTTAAACCCAATACAGACAAGCAGGAAGCAAATATCCCAGCTGCATAAAGTCGGGCCAAAGGGGTGGCACTTGCAGAGGGACTGTACTCTGGAAAGATTTCTGATCTTTTGGGGCAAAGACGTAGCTTGGCCAGAAGGGATAGCAAGATTTACTTCTGTGAAGCTAAAGGGGCAATCATTCCAAGTGGGGAAACTGAGGCAGAAAGTATGAGGCCAGAGACCAGAAGCCACAACACTGGCTGTATATCAGAGTCTGTGTTGGGAGTTGGAGGAGATGGACCAGGCTGTAAGGGATCTGGATGCCAAGCTCAGTGGGGCACTGGAGAGTCCCTGAAGGTAGCAGGAGAGGAATATGGTAGAAAGAGGAATCTGCTTGGCTGGATTGTGAGGGGAGAGATTGGAGGCATCCAGAAAGCAACTGCAATAATCCTCAGGGTAAGGAGCCTATCACCCCTCCTCCTTTCCCCCAATTTCCGGATTATGGGAGTGGGTGCTGGTGCCGGCCTGTGGGCGGCTTCCCAGGGGCTGTCCTCCCCTCCTGGTCCTTGCTGCCAGGGACTTGCCCATCGAGGACCAGATCTCCCTGCTGAAGGGGGCCACTTTCGAGCTATGCCAGCTGAGATTCAACACAGTGTTCAACGCGGAGACCGGAACCTGGGAGTGTGGCCGGCTGTCCTACTGCTTGGAAGACCCTGCAGGTACCCGAGAGCTGCTGCCCACCCCCTGCAGAGGGAGGGAAACACCACAGTTGTGGGAGGAAGGGCATTACACCAGGGCATGCAGACTCTGGGATGGTGGGGCAGGAAGATTGGGTGCTGAGGAAGAAAGACCTTGGTGAGAGGAGGCTTCCTGAGAAGCTGTGCCTCCATCCTATGCCGTCCACAGGTGGCTTCCAGCAACTTCTCCTGGAGCCCATGCTGAAATTCCACTACATGCTCAAGAAGCTGCAGCTGCATGAAGAGGAGTACGTGCTGATGCAGGCCATCTCCCTCTTCTCCCCAGGTGAGGCACCGGTCACCCCAGGCTGCCTGACTCCCCTCAGCTTTATCTGCAGGAGGCAGCAGTCGCTCCTCTGCCCTCCCAGGGAAGGTCCCAGCCAATGGCCTTACTTCTCACTTGCTGCACAGTCAGCATGAGGGCTCTGGCTGGTTTCTCCTTGGGGTCAGTGGGGTGATAACAAGCCTTCGTCTTGCCTCACTCCCCAGCTCTGGAAGGTGGTGGGCTGGCAGTGCCCCCTCTCTGGGGCTGCCTGAGCTCGTCTTTGCCTGCATGGCCTTTCTGGTGCCACACCGTGGCCTTCCCCTCCCCTCCAGACCGCCCGGGTGTGGTGCAGCACAGCGTGGTGGACCAGCTGCAGGAGCAGTTTGCCATCACCCTGAAGGCCTACATTGAGTGCAACCGGCCCCAGCCAGCCCACCGGTGAGCACAGCAGGGAGCCAGGATGAGGGAGGGTGTGCGGGAGTCGAGGTTGCAGGAGTTGAGGGTCAGGGCAGCTGCCCACAGTTCCACAGTCAGAGGGGCAGAATCTGGAGGTGCGCCCAGCCAGGCCAGGCCCAGAGCTCACACTTTGGGGCACCACATAACTGCTTCCCAGGAAACACACAAGCAAACAGGGGATAGGAAACTCCTTAGCTTGTTCTGGTCCTAACTCAAAAGAGAAAGACTACTCAGGACTTCGCCCAGGCAAGGGCTCCCACACCTTCCCTGGTCCTCAGTGGTTCCTGTGACCTAGTGCCCAGCCTGATGCCCACAGGCCCAGAGAAAAACCTGGAATGCCCTGAGTGCAAGGTCATGAAAGGCTAAGGCCAGACTGAGTACTCTGGAGTGAACTTAAAAAAACCCTCAAATCCTTACTTGGCCTGTACCAGCTTGCTTTCTGGCTCAGCGTCCTGGGGTGCTGGGAGAGGCTATGTCTTTTTTGCTCAGTCCTTCCCTGAATGGAGCCAGGAGGCTGGAGGTGCCAGCTTTCTTTTCCATTATGGGGAAACTGAGGCATGTGGTATGTCTCAGACACTAGAACCAAAGCTAGTTTTAGAAAGGGATTCTGGGTTGGATCCCTGCACTGCTACAGTTGCTCTGCTCAGTCCTGGCCCCTGGACATTATTCAAGGCCGTGACTTCCTCCCACCCCCTCTGCCATTAACTTATGCATTTGGCACCTTCAAGGTCTGGTTTTTCCACCGAGATCTCTACATCCAAAGATTCAATGCCCAGGGATGCGGTGGGAGCGGGTAAAGTACCTGGCAGCCTGTTCTGCCCTTCTCGTCCACAGGCTGAGAGAGAAGTTTCAGGAATTCAGCCAAGCTTGAATCTTGACTGACCTGAGAAGTCCTGAGATCAAGCTTGCATGGCCTCAGGGAAGTCCTGGGGCTGGTGGGTCAGGGCCAGGGCGAGCTGCAACCCTAACCTTTCTCTGGCTGGTACACAGGTTCCTGTTCCTGAAGATCATGGCCATGCTCACCGAGCTCCGCAGCATCAATGCCCAGCACACCCAGCGGCTGCTGCGCATCCAGGACATCCATCCTTTTGCCACCCCCCTCATGCAGGAGTTGTTCAGCATCACAGATGGCTGAGCGGCCGCCAGGGGTGCAGTCTCCACAAGGCAGCCAGACCCAGAGCCCTCTGAGCCACCATTCCTGGGTCTGGAAGATGGGCAATGCTGATAATCACCAGTGCCCTGCTGAGCCTGCTCACCAGGGAACTCGCTGCTGTGCCCACAGCCAGCTAGCCTTCCTCAGGAAGGGGACACAGGTCCCCTATCCCCCAGTTCAGTCTGTGGACAGTGAAGCTCTGGACTCTAATGTGGGAAGTGCACTGGCCCTCTGGTCTGGGTCCTCAGAGAGGCAAGGCTGCCTTTCCCTTAAAAAATGTGATCTGGGGAGAAACCCCAGATCCCACTGAAGTGACATGGTGGGGGAGGGGAAGAGGCGACCGGGGCTAGGCCATCCAAGGGTCTACGCTTATACCCATTTATTTGCTGAATCTTTTCATTGCTACCTCTAGTGCTCCTGTCTCCCACCTTCCACTCCTGTTCCTGAGCTGTTCCAGGCTTGTGCTCACCAGCAGGCGCGTGTCTGCGGGAGTCTTCCAGAAAGAAGCCAGCAGGCCTGTGCCAGGTGTCAGAAGCCTGTCATGACCTTGTTCTGGGCACATCATTCTGTATCTCCACGTCTGTTCAAACACATTATTAAGCACCAACAATATGAAACCTGCTGTGGGGTGTACGTTAACTCAGATATGGATCCTGACCTCAGAGAGTTTATAGTTAAAAGAAACAAAGCAGAAACGCAAATAACTAGGATCAAAAGAAGTGATATAAGAAGCGCAAGGAATTTCTTTGTGTGGGTGCTGACCTGTGCTGAAATTCTGGGGCACCTGGGACTCAAGTGATGCTTCCCTAGGACACGTGAGGAAGGGCACAAATTGGCTGTGGGAATGTGTGATATAGCGTAGGTAGGTCTGCTCCTCACCCAGTGGGGCTTGCGTTTGCTCCTGAGGCCAGAGTGCTGGGCGTACTCTGTGACAAGGCTATGCTGACAGTCCATTTAATGTACGATGGCGGGGCTATTCGCGTGCACATTATACTTCTATGTGCAGTTCCATTCTCAAAGCTAAGGAGTGTGAACATGTCTGTGGTGTTTATAGCCGTTGGCGAGCCAAAATATTTTTGCATTCTCACAAATTACACTTTATCTAATTTTATATAAAGCATTCCACACGTAAGACTAGTTTTAGCTAATATGGTCCCGGGTTTAATGTCAAATCAAGGCAAGAGGACTTAAATAATAAACTTTTGGCTAGAAATGTAAATTTTAGGGCCTTCTTTTCTGGAAGAAATAATGAGGGGGGCTAGGAAGTAGAAATATATATATATGTATATATGTTTACTACTTTATTATTGCCCTTTACAAATCTGAAGACTCTGTCAGTGTGAAGAAATAACAATTAATTACTCAACTTGGTTTGCTCATAATTGTTCTGTATAAAAGCTTAATGTGTATACATACCATACTTAAAAATGTAGTAATTGGATTAATTTTAAATATCTAATATTTCCAAAGAAGCTGCAAGGTAACTGAATTTTAAGGAACAGATAACTGCTTAGTTTTTATGATTTTATAAGAAGCAGGACAAACTTTGAGAACAGTAAATCATCAGTAATACAAATCATAAGCACATTCCCTAACGTCCCTCGACATTTACCAGACTATTCTGTATCAAGAAGCTATAGGAAGCACTTGTTTTTAGGAAAGAAACTTGGTGGGGGGCTCCTCTCTCCAAGCTCAGTGAATACGGCATTTGCTCCCAGAAATTTTGTCTAATTATAGACTCACTTATAATTAGAAATATAAGATTCTAACTTGGAAACACAAATTTTATTCACCTGTATTCATCAGTCTTCGGCATCTCCTCTTCACTACTGAAACGGTTTCAGTGTGCTATTCTTTAAAAAACCTGATGTTGTTAGATGTAGGCTAGGGTAAGGTGAAGCTATGGTGAGATTAATATAGACTGTAGGGTAAACTTCCATCTCCCAGTGTTGATTTTAAAAATACCCGGCTGTTCCCCAAACACTGAATTGAAATGTACATGTGATTTTATATAGATTAGAAAAACTAAGTGTCGCTCAAGAGCAAAGAGTCACTGTTAGATGCACCAAAGAGCTCACACCAGGCTAATACTTCCTTTCGTCAGCTTTGTGGATCGCAAGTTTACAGGATAGGAGCCAGATTCACCTTTCCTACTCTAACATTTGGGTTTCCTCATTATTGCCTCCCCTGAACATTTAAGTAGAAGCAAGCATCAGCTTCCAGGTACCCCTGTGGCCACTGTTCTTTTTTTCTAGGGCCTGTTCAGTCAGGAGAGGACGGAGTCAGTCTCTGAAACTCAGCTGGAAAGACCTAAGTAACCTACTGTATACCTTCTGACTCCCCCATGAGTCAGAGCCACTCAGAGTTTCTCTCCCCGGTTGACTCTAAATTGAAGTCTTGATGTTGTAAACAAGTCTGTGGAAAGGCCAAGTGGCAACTTCTTTTTGGAGAAAAGAGGATGTAAAGAGAAACATCAACCATCCCTTCTGAACTCCTGACAATTTGTGGGCCTCATCATGCCATCTTCTACAGTGTGGCGTTTTTTCCCTGGTCGCTTTCCTTACCCACAGCTCTCCTAAATCTGATCGTGCGGATGGGTGGATGAAATATTCCCACACCTGAGAAATGGGCGACCACCCCAACATTTTTGTTCACTTCCTTCCACAAACTTCTCCATGCGAGGGATATATAACCTGACCTTTTATTTCCTTATTACCTTTCTAGAACACCTTCGAAAATCACATCCACTGGTCACTGCTTTCCTGAAACAGGATGCCAAAAGACTGTTTGATCATACTTTTTAGAAGGATTTAGAAATGCAAAAGGCAGTCTTTCAGGATTCTAAGTTAAAGGATCTTGCAGGACACATAACACTGTTTAACTCAACTCCAATTCAAATAGGCAAGGCAGGCCCTACGAGAGTCAGCAGTGACTCCCAAACAAATGCACTTCAATGCCATCAGGAGGCCCATCCCACAATAATGTCGTTTGTATTTTTGCTGATTCAATCCTCCCCCACCCCAATCACACTGGTAAATGCATTTAACTATTTCCAAACTTTAGTACTAGTAGGCAACACCACAGTAAACAAATAAAGAGGACCAGACTTTATTGAATATAAACTTGTTTTTATTGAAGCAGCAGTCACATGACCTTATATCTAGCCTTTAGTTTAGGCCTGACAGAGCGAGCCAGCCCTAAAAAATGTTGTTTCTTTTTGCACTAAGAGACATAACATGTTTACATACATCATCCAGTATTGGAAATGAGCAGACTCAAACACAACATGTGTTGGTTACCTGGGAGGTACAGCCCCACGGTTTGTGGTGTTCATATAATTTACAGAGACCCCCAAAGACCATTACTAATAGGATGAAAGTTAAAAGAAAATACAGCTACACCAAACCATGAACACAGTAATCAAAGACAGCAGCTTATACACACAAAAAATTGTCCCTTTCAGGGATGTTTTTCTCTCTTTTCAAAGCAGTGTCTGCAAAGCTTCCTCTACATCAAATCCAAAGGTTTCCAAGATGGAAGCTACACCTCTTGGGGCTATACAATGGAATAAGATCATTGGAAAGAACAAGAAGTGGTGTTCATATCTCAGTTTTTATAACAAAGATTCATGTTTCCTTAATTAGAGGAACGGAAATAGTGATGTGACTACATATTGCAGTGGTAAAATAGGCAGGTTGAAGAAAGGGGTTTGGGTACTGAAATAAAGACCACACACTTGTGAATTTTAATTTCATTTCCAGGCTAACCTACTTTTTATTTAATGCAAATTACAGTACCAGTTAACTATTTCCAAACCAAGTCACATAGAACAAAATGTATTTACAAGGGAATAGGGAAAGGGAAAAAAAAACATTGAGCATACTTTTCACAAAAAGTTTATATTTAAAATGAAAAAAAAAATCAGTCACAGAGGCATTCAAGTAGTAATAATGTTATACAGATTTTGCTTTTCCTTTATATCAAGACAGATTTGCACAAGTGTTTGCAATAGTTTGTATACAACCCACAGTCCTTTATATATATATATATATATATAATAAATTTTGTTTTTTAGATTTGTTTTTTAAGATGGAAGTGGTCACGCTAATTGGTATGTGTACAGGCCCAAGTGATCCATCGGCAACACATTTATAAATGCAAATTTTACAGGCAAGCAGATTTTCATACATCTATCTGTATCTGCCTGTAGACAGATATAGCAAGGAAAAAAACTTAAAAATTAACACAAGGAAGTCTACTTTGTCAAGCTAACCCCTTATGTACTGGTTGTCATTTTGCTTTTATTGCGGAGGTGCAAAACGGAGCAACAAACTTGAATTAAATGGCATAACCCTTGTGAAAATAATCCAAACCCCAGGGATTACTTTCAAAGCCTCTCAAAGGTAGACCTCAGTCTAGGACTCTACTGTGCTTCTAGTTGTCTTTCTTATTTTCAGTGGCTCAGGTTTCTACCAGAAAAGACATATTTTCTTGTAAAGCATGCTGATTTTTCCATATAGAGGAGAAAAGTGTTCGGCTCTGTGATTAGATAATCACTAACATGAACAATAGGAATCAGATACAATTTTTGTTTAAAACAAAGAAAACCCCCCTAACTCCTAGGTATCTGGCATTGGCCAAACTTCCGTTGGAAGGGCCCAAAGTTAAAAACTTTAACAAGGAAAGGGAAAAGTAAATGAAATGCCAGTGTCTTTATATCCACAGGGATAATCTATTAGTCCTTTCAGAAACCTTTGCATTGGTGCAGACAAGATGATTGGTTAGGTATACTTTGTTAAAACACAAACAAAAATGTGTCTAAAAATTAAGAGGACTTGAAAAAAATGACACATGTCATTGGAAAGAAGGTGCAGTCTTCTGCCTTGCTGGAATGAACACATGATGTTTCAAAAATAGCAACCTTTGGTTTGGTAAAGTTTTTCTTCTATTCAAGACATCTTATATGGAGTACTTGGAGGCAAAACAAATACTTTCTATTTTTTTATTTCAAAAAAGGCCTTCGTGTTGGGCACACAGGAAGAATTAAACTGATTTATAAAAAAGAAATTAAAATGACATTTCATTGAACTGGGGTAGAGGTGGCAAGAGGGAAAAAATGGGCTAAGAGTTCCCTTGTCAAAACAAGTCCTCTACTGACACGGTGGCACTCCGTGCACTAACTGCTAGGTAATAGCACTATAGCATTTTAGACCACTGACGTATCAAAACCCGGTACTATTAAGAAACTTCGATTTATAAAAAACCAATTCTCTCTCTCTCATTTTGGAGGGAAGTAGGTAGGGAGAAGAGAGAGATCATGGAAGGCTCCCAGAATCTGCTGTTTTTAAGACCCATGGTTAGGGCTTATGGAAGAGACGAGCAAAATCTAATCTATTCGATATCCTCCAGCTCTAGGGCTCCCTGGCACTACACTAAGTCCCTGAATGGACTAAGTATGAAATGAAACCGGTCACTGCTACTGAGGAGGAAACAGACGTTCAGAACCAAAACAAAGGCAGGGTTTCAATGAAATGAGATTATGAACATAGTTTCCTCTTCCCACTCCTGAGCATGGTGTCACTGAAACTTAACCGAGGAAGGAGCAATGATACTGTTATGAGTGAATTATTGCAAAGGGAAAGGGGACGGACAGGGAGACATGGATAAAGGAATCCAATTAAAGTTTTAAAAATGCAAAACAAACAAAACAAAAAACAAACACATGGAAGCGAAGGCACTCCAAACTATATAGATACACTATACATTGCTAGAGTTATTGTTACAATAATACAGGCCGGTACCTACTGTACAGAGTTAAAACTATATGGCTTTAAAAAGCTCGTCTACATTTTGTCTGATTATTAAACAGAATCACTGCCCTGAACAGTAACTTTTTGCTCATTAATAACAGTTCCTGGGTCCACATATTTACATACAAAACAATAAAACTTAAATTTAAAAACATTGAAAGAAAATATAATGTACAAGCTTGAATTTGGTGAGGAGCTTTTTATTATTATTATTATTATTATTTACAAAAAGTTATTCAGAGACCTGGATCTCACTTGTATAAAAGAGTTCTGTGATCCCGCCATGATCCTTGAGAAAGAAAAATCACACACCTCAGCCCCCTCTCTCACACACTATCTCTCTCTCTCTCTCTCTCTCTCTCTCTCTCTCACACACACACACACACACACACACACACACACGATAAAATGAGAGAAAAGCATCTGACTCTTCCCTCTTCTTCTCTTACCCCATTTGAGGGGGAAAACCTGTTTCCTAAAATAAGCACTGACTTTTATGGACTACAGCAAGTATACTAAGTCCAGAGTAGTGTCTGTATCCAAATGTTTGGCTGGGCAGTTGGATCTGAAAGCAGGTCCATTTCTCTATCATTGACCTGTCCTTTCAGATTCTTTATAAAACCTTTCTGAAAATGTTCTATCAAAGTCAATCCCTTTGAGGAATTATGCTGTCAAATGCTTTGATTTCAGATTTCTCTCAAATTCTAATTAGCTTTCAGAAGCTAATTATAAAACATAAAATCCAATGTTTAATTTGGTTTGACTGAGCATGTTTCCTTTCTCATGAACTCTGATATAACCAGAGGTTTCAGAAACCCCTTTTGTGGCCTAAGAGCTTAGCTAAACAGCAAGTGAAAACTAAGATGGCTCACAGTTGTCTTTCCGGGTCTTGGTTCACTTCAGCAGGCAGTACCAATCTCCTGGAGAGTCACACACACGTGGTTAAGAAGCAGGACAGGGCACAGGGGCCTGCAGGAGGGCTGCCAACAGACTCCACTTCCGAACCATCTGGAGGGTGAGACCCCTAACATGCCTACAGTGGCAATGAGGAGGGTGAGGGAAGTTCCATACAACTTAGGGCTCAGTTCTGCAGCCCCACAGTTACCAGCTAATCTTGGAAGGTGTGTGGGGAAGGAGCGGGTAGAAGGGAGAGGTGGCCATCACTCAAGTGATCTTTAAATGTAAAGTACAACTGATTGTGCCTTAAAGATTCATAGGTCAAGTAATGGCCCATAAGCACCAAGGTGACTAAGGTTCATTTTAGAGTATATAAGGCCCACATAGATGCCAACCTTAAAGGTATAAAACAAACTAGTCATGAAAAATCTATTTCCTCACGGCAAACATAATCCTTCAATCCTCCTTGCTTTTCAAGGAATATTGCTTTTTCTTCGAAAACAAAGACTGATTCTTACACCATTCACTGATACACAAAGAAAACAAACAAAAATTCTTAATTGGGGGTGTGTAGAGGGGTGGGGACATTCTCCTCATGCTTCAGTCAGTCAATTTTGCTACTGCAGACAAAATAAAAAGGCAGTACTGAATATATGTATATATGACATATATACACACATTTATATAATCAACTTTTCTATAAAGTCAACAGGTATAAGTGACTGTTTATCGTTTTGATGTGTAGTTTTTAATATTTCTACCATCTAAAATCATAATGACCTGACATGCATCAATAAATAAATGTAAAAAGCATGAGGTTAAAAAAAGCTGAAATTAAATACAGATTCTAGATTTGGATTTAAAATTAGAACTACGTGTAGAATGTGGCAACTTCTGCAAGCTCAATTTTCAACTAAAAATATGAAAAAATAAACCAGTAGACTGTTACAGTTCACATTTTTTAACAATGTCCTCTCAAGTGTGTCTTTCCAAGGGAAGAAGCTTTAGGAAAAAAATCTGGACAAACTCATTCACAGTGATGAGATGTGCCTCTGGCCGGTCCCCTTCCTCTGGGCTCACTGGCCTTTGACCTCTGCAGCCAGAGCGGCCTGCTCAATACCCTTTCAGTCTCCTCTTAGGTCACTAGTTTAAAACCGTGCTAAGACTTGCAAAGAACTTTGGTCAGGCAAACAGATCCATCCGTAGAGCACGCAGGCCAGGGTCCTGCTTGCTGTTCCTCCTCCGGCAGCCTCCTATACAAGCTTCTTCGCCACTAGCACTGACTGTGAGTAAAACAAATCAATGGAGTATCTTCCCCGCAGAGTTGCAAACTTTATTGACCTCCCTGGGTTACAAATGATACACATTTCCTTTTTGTCCACCATACCTGCCACTACCATGCCAAAGGCAAGTCTTCAAATACCCGAGGATATGGATTAATTTTACAAGTGACACTTAAGTCCCCATTGAGTTATACCTGCTAAGCTCCCAACCAATTTCAAGCTGCGCACTATACCAAAGTCTTACACTAGACTTTAAAAGAAAACAAAGTTCAAAAAAAACCTTCAGCATAGAACAAAGTTTTCTTCTTTTGTGGAAGGGGCATGAGGCAGGAGTCCTGTTTTTAAAGTATACCACAGCAGACTTGATAAAAAAAGATTGTCGTGGGAGAGAGATTGTGTGTTCTAGTGCTCCGCTTTCCCCTCCCCACAGCCCCTCCCACCCCCTGGAACTCCCTCAAAGTGAGAATACAATGAAATTGGTTTGTATTTATAGATATTTTACAAGGTTAAATAAGAACAACAATAGTAATAAAAAAAATTGAACACTAAAATGAACAGGTTTTTTTTCTCTTTTTAATTTTCTTTCCAAACGTGACCAGTGTTGCTGAGTGACACTCAAGTAACTGGTGGTTCTCCTGTGCAGCTGGCCGCTCGGGACTGTTCAGGTGGAGTTGGAGGCTGATGCAGAAGCGGCGTTATTGGTCTGTCCACGGTCTCCAGCATTAGCATCTGCAAATTGAAAGTCCCAAGAGAGCATGAGCAATGTTGTAACACCCAAAGAAGTACACTTCTTCAACCACAGACTGTGAGCTGTGTGGCCTTCCAAGCTGTTATCTGGAGTATTGTTTTAAATGGGGCCAACACCAAGAAATCTGAATGTCTCTCTGCTTTGAGCTAAGCTCATGCCACAGCATGGTCCTGGTATAGGCAAGATAGTGTCTTTGAATAAGTTACAGATTCAGAGAGCCAGAGACCATTTCTGCCAAAGCTCTTGCTATAGCTGAAACCAGCAGTATACAAACACTCAGTTGGAGGCTAGCTCACTTGAAAATAAATAACAGTGCACAGCTGGGAAAACTTGCTAAAAATTCTGAACTATGTTACAGATATGTCATCTGTTTAAGTGGGTGAATAGGTAGAGGCAGTGAAAGCAATATGGGCCAATGCTGATAGGCAGAACAGTCCTGCTTCATTATTCATTGGGATGGAAGACAGACAACTAGCAAAAAAGAAATAGCCATGATAGTACCAATTTCCTCACTCAATTCTATAAAGCATTCTGTAGTCAAATGTGTGAATCTTGACACTAAGAGTTTACTTTGCCCTAATGCTTTAGAAGTACATGCACAAATTTACAACCAACCAGTGTCTCCTTCCTGCTTTTAAGGTCTGTTATTATTTCACAGCAGCCACTAGCATTTAAAAAAAAAATTTTATTTTAAAGATGTAGGGTACAAGCCGGGCTCGGTGGCTCAGCCTGTAATCCCGCGCTTTGGGAGGCTGACGTGAGTGGATTGCCTGAGCCTGCGGGTTCAAGACTTGCCTGGGCAACTTGGCAAGACCTCACCTCTACAATAAATCAAAAAATTAGCCAGGCATGGTAGTGCACGCCTGTCGTTCCAGCTACTTGGAAGGCTGAGGCGGAAGGATCGCTGGAGCCCAGCAAGTCGAGGCTGCGGTGGCCAGGAGAGCGCCACTGCACTCCAGTCTGGGTGACAGAGTGAGATTCCAACGCAAAAAAAAAAGATGTAAGGTATAATTCACGGTTAGGTATGCAAATGGTCATTGTACAGGTAAAGTTTGGGCCTCACTTTGGTCTCCACTTCACCTGGCTTGAGATTAGGTACCCTTATTGATGAAGTGTGCCCCTCAGCCATTAGTATTTAAGTGGGCATCTAATTGTGTCCATATTGGCTCAACAGACTGATGTTTCAGTGGCTAATCGGGTTGCATCCTTGTCATCACAATGAATGGGAATGTACTGCTGGCCAAATTTTCTCCTATAGGTGTCACACTAAGCCCTGAGCAAGAGATATGGCTTGACTGGGATGGGTAACTTTTAGGAGCCATCTTTAGAGGCCACACTGCCTTGGTTGGTGACACCAAAAGGCAGACCAGAAGTTTTTGTTTCTCTAAAACTGAAGGGATCTGTCCTATGATGAGCGGAATAACTAACATCTTGGCTGAATGCAACATCTGGTCCTGGACCTTTCCACTTTGAATTTTGGATTAGAGGGAGACACAAAAGATCTCAAGGACACACAGGAACTCTTTCCTTAAGATTTAGTCACTCAGTTGACCATTTCTATAGATACTCTATATAAACTTTACTTCCTTTCTAAATTCCTGATTTTCCTGCCCCCCAAACAATCTGCCCTTACATACATTTAATCCAGTCTGTGGGTAAGAGTTGTGAATATCTCTTAATCTGAATGACTATGCTTAATTCATTTAATTTCCTTCAAAATATCTATAGCTGCTTCTAATCTTGTTGTCATGTGAATAAGTATAGACATTATGGCATCAGAGTCCCGGCATTAGACTCCTACCGCCCACAGCATGGAGTCGTGTTAATTCATTTGTACGGCACATGAAAAGGTGGCAGGAAAGTATATACAACTTAAAACATACTCTCCAAAGCCAGGTAGACAAGCTTTTCCAATAATCAGTGAGTAACTATGTCTAATACTCCATTCGTTGACTCCTGGTTTTCTTTAGACAAGCCCTGCTTAAGGGAGTTTTACTCTCAGTGACCATCCAAATTCTGTGCATCAATAACCCAACATTAATTCCTGGCTAGGCTGCAGACTCCTCCAAGCCTTGCTTAGGAAAAATGTCCGTTCTCAAGGTTTAGGCACAGACTGCATTAAAAACAACATTCCAAAGAAAACTTGAAAACCAAGAGATATTTCATAATGATAAGCAGTTCTGAAATCCATGCTTACTGTAGTATTTCCCATGGTCTAGGTGATACTCAGAACCTATGCATGATTATCATTAAATAGCACTTCCCTCTCATTTTTCAGCACAGAGAGATGACACAGAGAACTGTCATTCTGGTCTTCCCAGGACTTAGGACAGGTACCAATCATCAGAAATTTCTCTGTTTGACTATCCTGTCAGTACACATGCTCGCACTGTGAGTGGTTTTGGCCATGGCAACCATTACTACCCAGGCTGACACCAGCCAAGGCGAGTTCAGTAAATATCTCACCAGTCCATTTATGTTAATTTGCTCTTCAGTGAAATCCTATTTAACTACCAATTTGCAGATGTCTGTTCACTGGCTACAGCCTGTGGGCTATGACATTGCAAAACCAATCTCCTCTTCCTTGGATAAATTCAAAGGCTGATTGATGATCACAATGAAAAGTTCAAACCTTTTAAGTGAGCATATAACCAGAAACAAACTCACTTTCTAGACAATAAAAAAAAATTTTTTTTTTGAGTTGGAGTCTCACTCTGTCACCCAGACTGGAGTGCAGTGGCCGCTCCTGGCCACCGCAGCCTTGACCTGCCGGGCTCCGGCGATCCTTCCGCCTCAGTCTTCCAAGTAGCTGGAACTACAGGTGCGTGCTACCATGCCCGGCTAGTTTTTGATTTATTGTAGAGATGAGGTCTCGCCAAGTTGCCCAGGCGGGTCTCGAACCCACAAGCTCAGGCAATTCACTCACCTTGGCCTCCCAAGGCGCGGGATTACAGGCTGAGCCACTGAGCCCAGCCAAAGCTACATTTCATAAGTTTTTCAATTCCATCATCAAGATGGTTAGACAGTAAATGTCCTGGCCCCTTGGCCAGGTAAAGGAGGAGGAGCTGACCTTTTGGTGGCTGGGAAGAAACTAATTTAAGAACAAACATAATTAAATACATCAATAGATGTAAAAACAAAACCACATGATTATATTATTAGATTCGGAAAAAGCTTTTGATAAAATCTAGCACCCGTTCTTGATAAAAACCCTCAAACATCTAGGCATAAATGGAATATACCTCAAAATAGTAAGAGCCATCTATGAGAAACCCACAGCCAACATACTGCTAAACAGACAGAAATTGGAACCATTTCCCCGAAAACTGGATCAAGATAAGGATGTCCACTCTCACCCCACCTTTTCATCATAGTTTTGGAAGTCCTAACTAGAGCAATCAGACAAGAGAAGGAGATCAGGGGTATCCAAATATGAAAAGAGGAAGTCAGGTTATCCCTCTTTGAAGAAGACATGAATCTTTACCTAGAAAATTCGAGAGACTCTGTCAAAAACCTCCTTGCACTGATAAAGGACTTTGGCAAAGTCTCAGGGTACAAAATCAATGTGCAAAAGACAGTCACGTGTCTATACACCAACAATAAACAAACAGAAACCCAAATAAAAAGCACAATCCCATTCACAAAAGCCACACAAAAAAATGAAACCCTTTGGAATCTTTCTAACCAGAGACATAAAAGACCTTTACAATGAAAACTACAAAACACTGCTCAAAGAAATCAAAGATGACACAAACAAATGGAAAAATATTCCATGCTCATGGAATGGAAGAATCAACATTGTTAAGATGTCCATCCTACCCAAGGTAATCTACAGATTTAACACAATACCCATTAAACTACCAGCAGCATTCATCTCAGACCTAGAAACAACAATACAGGAATTCATATGGGAACATAAATGACCACGAAAAACCAAAAAAATCCTCAGTAACAACAACAACAACAACAACAAAAACAAAAATGCGGGAGGGATCACACTCTCCGACTTTAAACTTTATTATAAAGCTACAATAGTCAAAACAGTCTGGCATAGGTACAAAAACAGGCACACAGACCAATGGAACAGGATGGAGATTCCAGAAGCAAAACCTCAATTTCTCAACCAACCACCAACCACTGCGGAGAGGAGAACCTATTCAGTAAATGGTGCTTGGAAAACTGGCTGACCACATGCAGAAGATTAAAACAAGACCCCTACCTATCCCCATACACAAAAATCAACTCTAAATGGATTGAAGACCTAAATGTAAAACTTCAAACTATAAGAACCTTAGAAAATGCAGGAGACACCCTAATGAAAATTGGAACTGGCAACCAATTCCTGATCAAAACCCCAAGTGCCCATGCTATAATAGATAAGATAGATAAATGGGTCCTCATCAAACTGACAAGCTTCTGCAAAGCCAAAGAAACCATCAAGAGAGCAGGGACACAGCCCATAGACTGGTAAAAAATATTTGCCAACTGTATGTCTGACAAAGGCCTAACATCTAGGATCTACAAGGAACTCAAAAGTGCCGAAAAGAAAAAAACAAACAGCTCCATTACAAAGTGGGCAAAAGATATGAATAGAGACTTCTCAAAAGAAGATGTATAAGCAGCCAACAGATACAGGAAAAAATGCTCAGCCTCACTAGTCATCAAAGAAATGCAAATTAAAACCACACCGAGATACCACCTAACTCCAGTCAGGATGGCCACCATCAAAAAAACAACAGATGCTAGAGAGGATGCGGGGAAAAGGGAATACTTCTACACTGTTGGTGGGAGGGTAAACTATTACAATTTCTGTGGAAAACAGTTTGGCGATTTCTAAAAGATCTAAAAATCGACCTCCCATGCAACCTCGTAATCCCCCTACTGGGAATATATCCAGAGGAACTCAAATCACTCTATGAAAAAGATAACTGCACACGTATGTTTACTGCAGCATTGTTCACAATAGCAAAACATGGAACCAACCGTGCTGCCCATTGAAAGAGGACTAGATTAAAAAAAAAAGTGGTACACATACATGATGGAATATTACACAGCCATAAAGAAAGACAAAATTATGAACTTCACAGCAACTTGGATGGACTTAGAGTCTACAATACTGAGTGATCTATCATAGAAACCAAGAACTGAGTATCACATGTTCTCACTCATAAGAGGACCTTGAACAATTATCGTAATATTATAATAAAAGAATTGGCAGTAGTGGGAAACTGCTGGGGGTGGGGGGCACTTCATCAACAAGGGTACCTGCATAACGAACATTTGTATACCTAACTCTGAATTGTACCCCACATTTTCAAAATAAAAAATAAAAAAACCCCAGAAAACAAGATTGCTACTATTTTTTAGAATAACTCAAGAAACAAGTCTTAATAAATTCTATTTTGTTCCCATTGTCATACTGTAAATTTACTTTACATAACTGAATCTATTTAATATGGGCTTATTGTAGTGAAAATGTTTATTAATTTAAAATTCTGATAAATTATCATTAGATTTAGATGTTTACTGTAATTTCTATAACTTTTCTTCTCAAACATTTAAACAGTAACTCCATAAAAGTAGCAAAGTTCATTTTACTTCTCCTTATATTCTCTTCCCTTCACATATGCAGTGGTTTAAAAAAAAAGAAAGAGAAAGCAATGTTATTTGTTGCTAATCCATCACAGCACTTGGAAAAGAAAAAAAGAAAAGTGATGCTATCTAGCATTGTGATTTAAAGGATAGGCTAAGATCATTTTGATTACAAACAATCCAACTATGGATCACCAACTGACTCTGTAGTCTTTTGTTTTTAGCGCTGAGATGCTCTTCTGAGCTTCATGCTGATCATTCTTAAAACTAAATTAACTCCACAAATATTTAAATGCATATATGTATAATCTAGTGTGCCTGCAATAAGCACAATAATCACTTAAATGCATCAATGACAGCATACCACAGTAAATACCAGTGACAACCATACTGCTTACCAACATGCCAGATCCCATACTAAGTACTTGGCAGGCATGTCACTTAGTCCATACAGCAATTGTGGGAAATAGGTAGTTATCACCTCCATTTTGCAAATAGGAAAGAGGAGGCACAGAAAGATTAAGTAATACAGCTAACAAGTAGAACGTGGAACATAGAGGGAGCACAGAGGAGGAGAATGAGAACAGCGACTTATATGGACAGAAGGGGAAGCAGAATAGACTTTCTAGCAAAGGGAGAAAAGAGTTAAAGTAAACTTTCATTGAGAACTAACCTCAACAAAATCCACTGTGATTTTTGGAGGCCAATTTCCATTATCTAAAGGAGTCATTACATTAGAGCAGAATAGTGAATTTATGGTAAGAAGAATCAAGAGTATTGTTACTTTATTTTTTAATTTCCAAACACTCTGTGGGGTGTACAGAGATATGAGTGCTCTAGAAACAACTGTTGAGCTGACATTTCACTGACTTCAAAGCTTTCTAGAAACCAATGCCCATTATCACTCTTCTGATGCTACAATGGAAAACAAACAAAATCCCCCCAAACCAAGAATGAAATTGAGGAAAAAGGAAAGAATAATCAGCTTTGCAGAAGGAGGAAGAGAAGGTAGGCAGGTTTAAAATATCTTTACACACCTTTCAAGATGACCCCAATGATTCATGCCTCTTGATGTCCATGCTCTATTGCAGTCCTTCCTCTATTGAATAGAACTGACCTGTGTAACCAATAGGGTATTCCAGAAATAATAGTGTGTAACTTGCAAGGCTAGGACACTGAAGCCACTGTGGTTTTCACCTTACCCTCCCTCTTGGATCACTTGGTCTAGAAAAAGTCAGTTGCCATGATGTAAGACATTCAAGAAGCACTATGGCGAGGTCAACATGATGAGTGACTGAGGCCTCCTGCATACAGCCAGCACAAATTTGCTAAGCGCACGAATGAGCCATCCTGGAAGCAGGCAAGGTGTCAGACAGCTGCATCCCCTGGCTGATGTTTTGACTATGTCATGACAGACCCTGATCCACAACCACCCAGCTAGGCTACTTCGAATTCCTGACCTACAGAAACTATGTGAGATAATAAATGTGTATTCTTACTTTAAGTTGCTAAATTTTGGGATAAACTGATATGTGGAAATAGATAACTAACACATACGTATAGACCAAAGAACTTAAATGCACTTAGGGTTTGTGCTCACAAGCCAATAAAAGTATCACTAACTAAGTCTTTCTATAATAATTAGATGTGCTTCTAGTAAACTATACAAGACATACAATATTGCATCAGATTATCAATTCTTTTTTCTGGAATTGTTTTCTCAGGAATCAACTATTTTTTGAAAAGAGTCTATGGCTCTACGGCTTCTGTATGAGATATTGACAAGGGAATTTGCATATATATTAAACCCAGCTTTATTCTGTGTGACTTCAGAAGTAAAAATAACTTGGGCAACTCCATAGTGAAGTCAAGAGTGGAACCCTGAGGTATCAAGTTCTCAAAAAAAGTCCACGAGGCTGTGATTTTTGTCCTGAAGCAAACTTTTGTATGTAAAATTCCATGGTACACACTTATTTTTTCTAAGAGAGGATCCATAGTGTTTTTTGTTTTATTTTAAAATTTTTTTTTCAGATGCTCAGAGATCTGTAAGATTTGCTAGATAATGAAGTCATGGATCAATTGTCAATTGTCCCAACACTGAGGAAACTGCCCCACCCAGAAGCTCTTTTCTTGATTCCATGCTATTCTTCCTCCCCTGTCTGCCCATCTGATGGTCCTATCCACTCTCTCTGTGCCAAATGTGATTGATCAAATGTGCAAATGAGGAGTGGGAAGGAGACTGAATGGAAGGTCTCACATTTAAAATTGTTGTCAAAGGATTTAAATAAAAGAGAGGAAAAAACACGGAAACATATTAGGAAGAGAGAGCAGACAATAAACATAGGAGGTAGGGTTCCAAAGGCTCTGTCACCACAAATCAGTTTTCTAGATCTGTGGGTTTATAATAGCTAAAGCCTTCTAATTTATAGGAATGCACACTGTATGGCCCAGCAGCAGTAATGAAAATGTTCTACTTGCACTCTACAATTTGGTGGCTACTATTTAAGTTCATAGTAATTGAAATTAAATAAAAGTTAAAATGTAGTTCCTTATTTGCCCTAAACACATTTCAAGTTCTTAAAAGCTACAAAACTATTAAATTTTTAACATTTCTTTTATTTTTAAACATATTTTTTATTTTAAAATTGTGGGGTACAGTTAAGGGTTAGGTATACAAATATGCATTGTGCAGGTACCCTTGTTGATGAGGTGAATTTTTAATATTTCTATTGTCATACGTTAGTAAAAAACATATTTTAGATATACCAAATTCATCCTTTTGTGTTTTACATGTACTTTGTAAGTACATTTGGGAACTTCAAATATATCTCCCAAGCCCACTTTATGTGTGCTTCTACTTACCAGGCATCTTCTTTCTATAATAGTTGGAAATGGCTAATGACAGGTCAACTCCTCTAAAAGATAAAATTTTGGCAGTCTGGGATATATCTTATTTATACTGTATAGTTAACTCAGGATGTTCCATTCAAGCTGTTTCAAATAGAAATGCATCCACTGTAAAACTATGTCTTGGATATTAGTGTTACTAACTAACACATGAACAAACAAGATCATTATTCACAGAGAATCAAAGTAAATCCTAAAATTATAATCTGCACTCATGCAAAGAACAACTGTAAGGAGGAGTCAACTTTCATTTTTCTCTTTATAATGTCTATTATTTTGACAGTTTTCTGTGTCAAAGTATAAAGGGAGAGGGAGTGGGAGGGAGAACTCTCCTTAGCTAAGCTCTCTTCTTGCTATTCTGATGTGACATAAGACACTAAGGTAGCCTTCAGTCATTGAAAAAAATAAAGTAAAATTCAGACCTTGTGAGCCAATCCACCTGCCAGGATACAAAGGGCCTGTCAACAAGACTGTTTACATTTGATCTGCTAGCAGCAGAGAGGTCTCAGTTGCCTGTGAGCTCAGGGGAAGAGCACATTTTATTTAAGAGGCTTGGCTGCTCAGGGTAGAGAGTCGAAGGCCATGGGGACACAGGTATCATTTTCATCTTTACTTTAAATGCCTAATTCAGGAATAAAGAATAAAAAAGGGCATATAAATAAAAGCAGATGACTTCAGGTAAAGAACTGAGGAATACTTCAGGAGTACCTGGAAGGATGTCTGATTCTGATAGGACATTCACCAACTTAAGAAGATTTTAAATTACTTTTGGAGGAGGGAGAATAAACTCAGATTATATTTTTGACTTAATAGGAGATAACATGTTTTGCATGGGAAGAAACAAATTTCGAGAAGTGATGCCAAGCACTGCTCTGGTGAATATAATAACTAAGTTGGCTTGCTTTTAGATATCTATATATACACTCACAAAGTGAACCTGAAACCCTAAGATGTAGTAGATACAATCCCATTTGTGCTAGTGGATTTGTCAAATTGGAATAGTCTGAAATTAAAGTCTTTATTTCAGATGCAGGGGCAACAGGAGGAAACAGATGCAGCACTGTACCTAAAAAAGACATACACATTATTTGGCTACCAAGCTGGTAACACCTAAACATATGTATATGTGCAAGGGCATACTTCATTTCCCTCACCCCTACTCTCTGAGAAATGGAATAATGGGGAAATGGAAATGGGGGATGGGGAAAATGAAAAGTACTTGCATTGCCAGTAGGAGGTGTTAACTGGGACAAGCCTTCCGGAAGGCATTTTGGCCTTATGTAGCAGAAATTTTAAAATTCTTCATAACTTAATTCTAGTTCTAAAATCTACTCCTAAAAGTTAAGATAATACGCATAGCTTTTTAAAGATATATTCAAGGCATTTTTCAGTATAGCAAATAAAACAAAACAAAACAGACACAACCCAAATGTCCAAGAACAAGGAATTAAACAAATTATGGTACAAGTCTTAGAATATTAGATGAATATTACATAGTCATCTGCCTTCATCCTCACAATAGTAGAGGCCCATTAAAAAAAAAAAGCATGTCTCTCTGCCCATTCATATATAAACTAAAATACAAAATAATGTTGTCTGTTGGAAGTGAGAATATGGGACATTTTTATTTCCTAAAATAACTATATACATATAATATTCTCAATAGAGAAAAATTCCTGCCTTTAAAAAAAGTTGTATATGTTTATGAAATTCCACATACATTTGGGTTAAGATTAAGAGAAAATAGAAAGAACAGGTTCAGCAAGAGGAACACCAGTGAGGGCATACACTGCAGATTCTACAACTAGACAGAAAGTGAATACATATACTGTAAAAATGGTAGAGTAACAAAAATAATAGTACTTGGGGAGAGAATGAGGGAGGGTAACTCTCATTTTTAAAAAGTAAGCATCTGATAAACTGACTTAATTTTCTTAACATTTCATCTCTCAAAAACGGCGGAAACAAATCAGCAATGGGAGAAATTATTCTGGGTTTAATTCTGCCCAACTAGAAAGAACTGTCTGATGACGTAGGGGGTGATAGGAATTTAGGGGTGAAAAAGCTGTAATTGTAAGAAATGGGGACCACTGGCCATGGCTAAATCTGAACCAGACTTTAGCAAAATGGATTTCAAAAAGTTCAAAGGGAGCCAGGCTTGGTGGCTCAGCCTGTAATCCCGTGCTTTGGGAGGCTGATGTGAGTGGATTGCCTGAGCCTGCAGGTTGGTGAAATTATTGGTGAAATATAATTCACCAATCACAGGCCAGTGGTACTCCTTAAAAAACACTAGTGTTTGAA
>CAUYQG010007437.1:0-42189 GCA_963574415.1 Tarsius wallacei | reverse complement strand
GGAGAAAAACATTATTAAGAATAGAGGCAGGCCGGGCTTAGTGGCTCAGCCTGTAATCCCAGCACTTTGGGAGGCTGAGGCAAGAGGATTGCCTGAGCCCGCAGGTTCGAAACCCACCAGGGCAACTTGGCGAGACCTGGTCTCTATAATAAATAAAAAACCGGCCGGGCATGGTACCGCACGCCTGTAGTACCGGCTCGTTGGAAGGCTGAGCGGAAGGATTGCCAGAGCCCAGCAGGTCGAGGCTACTGTAGCCGGGAGTGGCCACTGCACTCCAGTCTGGGCGACAGAGTGAGACTCCAACTCAAAAAAAAAAAAAAAAAGAAATAGTGCTGAACACACCTGTGGAATTGATAAACCTACAAAAAAAGTATGAAGCAAAAGTATATATATATTTTTTGAGTCGGGGTCTCACTCTGCTGCCCAGACTGTAGTACAGTGGCATAATCATGGTTCACCGCAGCCTTTAACTCTTGGGTTAAGTGATTCTCCCACCTCAGCGTCCCAAGTAGCAAGGATTACAGGCACATGCTGCCACCCTGGCTAATTTTGTAATTTTTTTTTTTTTTTTTTGTAGAGATGAAGTCCCACTATGTTGCCCAGGCAGGTCTTGAACTTCTGGGCTCAAGCATTTTGAAACAATTTCAGGATGAATTATTACTTCATCTTGAAGATCAATAAGGAAGAAAAGGATAGGTTACACGATCAAGTCCAAGTAACCTGATGTAAGGCAGATCAAACTTACTTTAATAATATTCAGGCTGGGTCGGGAGCAGTGGCTCACGCATGTAATCCCACCACTTTGGGAGGCAGAGGCAAGAGGACTGCCTGAGCTCAGGGGTTTGAGACTAGCCTGAGCTACATGGCGAGACCTCCTCTCTACAATAAAAATAAAAAAAATAAAAATTTTAAAATCAACTGGGCGTGGTGGCACATGCCTGTGGTTCCAGCTGCTTGGAATGCTGAGGTGGAAGGATCGCCTGAACCCAGCAGGTTGAAGCTGTGGTGGCTGTGAGCGTGCCACTGTACTCCAGCCTGGACAACAGAGTGAGACTCCGACTCTAATAATAATAAAAACAGTAGTAGTAGTAGTAGTAGTAGTAGTAGTAGTAGTAGTAGTAATATTCGGGTTGGGCACAGTGGCTCACACCTATAATCCCAGCACTTTGGGAGGCAGGAGCGAAAGGATTGACTGAGCCCAGGAGTTCGAGACCAGCCTGGCTAACTTGGTGAGACCTCATCTCGATCAAAAATCAAAATACTTGCCTGATGTGTTAGTTCCACAGTGTAGTTGTAACTACTTGGAAGGCTGAGGCGGGAGGATTGCCTGAGCCCAGCAGGTCCAGGCTACAGTGATTGTGAGTGTGCCACTGCACTCCAGCCTGGGTGACAGAGTGAGACTCTGATTTAAATAAACAAACAAGCCGGGCTCGGTGGCTCAGCCTGTAATCCCTCGCTTGGGGAGGCCAGTGAGTGGATTGCCTGAGCCCGCGGGTTCGAGACCCTCCTGGGCAACTTGGCGAGACCTCATCTCTACAATAAAAATCAAAAAATTAGCCGGGCGTGGTAGCACGCACATGTAGTTCCTGCTACTTGGAAGGCTGAGGGGCCCAACTCAAAAAAATAATAATAAACAAACAAACAAACAAAAATATTCAAAGGACATGCACGTCTTTTTTTTTCTTTTGAGTTGGAGTCTCACTCTGTAGCCCAGGTTGGAGTGTAGTGGCATGCTCACGGTCACCGCAGCCTCGACATGATGGACTCAGGTGATCCTTCCGCCTCAGCCTTCCAAGTAGCTGGAACTACTACAGGTGTGTACCACCATGCCTGGATGATTTTTTCATTTATTGTAGAGACGAGGTCTGGCCAAGGTGTCCAGGCTGGCCTCGAACCCCTGGACTCAGGCAATCCTCTCACCTTGGCCTCCCAAAGTGCTGGGATTATGGCTTGAACCACCTCCAGCATGCACATCTTTAAACAAGGAGACAAGTCCTCCTCTACCTCATGTAATCATCTTTCATTTATTTTTATTTATTTATTTTTCTGAGTTGGAATCTCACTCTGTCGCCCAGGCTGGAGTTCAGTGGCACACTCACGGCCACCACAGTCTCGCCCTGCTGGGCTCAGGCAATCCTTCTGCCTCAGCTTTCCAAGTAGCTGGAACTAGAGGTATATGCCACCAGGCTCAGCTAATTTTTTGATTTATTGTAGAAATGAGGTCTCACCATGTTGCCCAGGCTGATATTGAACCCACGGGCTCAAGAAATCCTCTCGCCTCTGCCTCCCAAAGTGCTGGGAAGGAATCATCTTTTAAAATGATAATTTGGAGTTGGCGGGCACTTTAGATATTATCTTCTTTTTTTTTTTTTTTTTGAGTTGGAGTCTCACTCTGTCGCCCAGATTGGAGTGCAGTGGCCGCTCCCGGCCACTGCAGCCTCGCCCTTGTGGGCTCCGGCGATCCTTCCGCCTCAGCCTTCCAAGTAGCTGGAACTACAGGTGCGTGCTACCACGCCCGGCTAATTTTTTGATTTATTGTAGAGATGAGGTCTCGCCAAGTTGCCCAGGCGGGTCTCGAACCCGCGGGCTCAGGCAATCCATTCACCTCAGCCTCCCAAAGCACGGGATTACAGTCTGAGCCACCGAGCCCGGCTTCTTTTTTTAAAATAAACAAAATAAACATAAGTCAGCAAGCATACATAGAAAAGGACAGTCCTGTTTGTTGTTTCATCTGATGGGTTTGATGATAATTACCAATCAGGGTTGGCTTCATGCTCACACCTAGAGAGATTTGGGGCCTTCTGAAGGACGCTTTGTCCCAAAGTAAACTTCAATGGTCTGTCAGTCAGTCCAAAAGTCCAGAATCTTCTAATGTGTGCTTCCAGAATGTCAGCGCAAGGGTAACAAACGGGGGTTCTGCAGTCAAATAGGTTTGAGAAACACTGGACATTATACTAAACTCTTAGAAATTCACAATTTATAGTAGATGCTAAGCTCTGGGCAGACTTTTAATGTAGAAAATTCAATTTATTTAGCCCAGCATTTCTCAATATATCTAATCATGAAACTCATGATATCTCATTGTCATAAATGACTGGATTATGATACTAAAAGTCTGTGTAAAATAAAAATGTTTTTCAACAGGAATGGCATCGTAAAATTCAGAGTCCCTTGGGAGAGAAAGGACAACAGATGATTTGGTGAGGAATGGAGGTTACACTACTGAAGATGTCCTTTGCCCCTCTCTTATATTCTTTCTCTGTGTTGTTTAATTTTTTTTAATATATATGTTTTATTTTAAAGATGTGGGGTACAATTTAGGATTGGGTATACAAGTGAACACCGTACAGATAAAGTTTGGGCCTCCCTTTGGTTCCCACTTTGCTTGATTTGAGATCAGATACCCTTATTGAAGTGATGTCTGCCACCTGCCGCCTGCCCCACAGTATCCCACTACTGCCAATCCCTTTCTTATAGTATTGTGGTAAATGTTCAGGTTCCACTTATGAGTGAGAACATGTGGTACTCAGCTCTTTGTTTCTGTGATAGATCACTGAGTGTTACAGACTCTAAATCCATCCAAGTTGCTGTGAAGTCCATATGGCTGTCCTTCTTTATGGCTGTATAATATTCAATTATGTATGTACCCCCCTTTTTTTTAATCCAGTCCAGTTTCAATGAACAGCATGGTTGGATCCATGTTTTTGCTATTGTGAATAGTGCTGCAGTAAACATGTTTGTACAGATATCTTTTTGTAGAATGCTTTGAGTTCCTCTGGGTATATTTCCAGTAGGGGAATTGCTGGGTCATATGGAAGGTCAAGAATTGGGCAAGCAAAAAAATATTTTCTTGTGTTTCTATTAAGAAAATGAGATGGAAGCCGGGCTCGGTGGCTCAGCCTGTAATCCTGCGTCTTTGGGAGGCTGAGGTGAGTGGATTGCCTGAGCCCGCGGGTTCGAGACCCGCCTGGGCAACTTGGCAAGACCTCAGCTCTACAATAAATCAAAAAATCAGCCGGGCGTGGTAGTGCCGCCTGTAGTTCCAGCTACTTGGAAGGCTGAGGCGGAAGGATCGCTGGAGCCCAGCGGGTCGAGGCTGTGGTGGCCGGGAGCGGCCACTGCACTCCAGTCTGGGCGAAAGAGTGAGACTCCAACTCAAAAAAAAAGAAAATGAGATGGAGATAGCGTGTCATCAGTAGAACCCCAGAAATACACAAGTGGGAAGGTATAAATGGTCAATTTTAGAGACCTTCAAAATAAGATTTTTAAAAAATTACCAAACTCCTTTTGGGCAATAGCCAAAAAAGAAACCTAGAAAGCACTAATGTTAAAGTGATAAAGAGATACGAATCAACAAAAAATCAGACATGAGTTTCTTTTGATATTGGAGCAAACAAAAGCCAGGCCTATTTTAAGATAAGAAAGGCAGGGCACATGAACATCTTGGATTACTGTATGATTTGGGAGCCACTTCGCCCAGCCCACCAGTAAACTATTAAAACCAGCTTTCAAACATGTTTTTTTAAAGAAAATATATTACATGCATATTCAAATTTTTTACAATATTATTATGGGGTGGTTCACATTGCAATGTATTCTAAACAGGGTTTGTTTGGCCAGTATAGCTCCCTCTTTGGAAAACCAGCACTACATTTGCAACATATTTCAGAACTAGATCTAATCTGCAAATATGAGTATGGATTCTTGGACTAAATAATCAGTTGGTGTCGCAAGGGTGAGCTAATAGCTTAGATATATTTCCTTCTAAGTAGCAACTTTAGGAAGATGTCACCTTATTCTAAAGACATTTGCTCAAATTATACAACTTAAGAAATACCTTCAGGGACTGTAACCCAAAGGAATCATACACTGAGTCCAGCAAATGAGGGAGAGATGGGTATTAGGCAGTGCCACCACGGGTCAGAAATGCAAGGTAGCTCTAAGGCAATGCATCAACTAAAATGATGATGCTTTGCAGCAAAATTTGAAAATAGCTCAAAGTAACCATAAGCTGAGTCCAGAGAATGGGGGGAGAGGGGTAGGTGTTAGTGCCGCCATGAGGCAGAAATACAATGTAGCTTTAAGGCAATGCCACTGCAAACATGATGATGCTTTGCAGCAAAACTGATGATGCTTTGAAAATTATTGCTAGAGAGGTTTGTGGTTGTTCATGAAAAATTCTGGGGAGTTGGAGGTTTCTGGAAAGTCTGGCTCACAAGAAACAAAGCCCATTTTATGACTATTCCCCTTCCCATAGCCTTGTCATCTGACCTTTAATCCTTGCTCCTGGCTGAAGACCGGATTGCCAGAGGCTATTTGCTACAGCAACTCTGACTGGCATGCGGTGGCAGCAAGACTGGCTCTAGCTAAAAACACTTCATTGTTTACCAGCTAGACTGACTTTGGGCCCCCAGGCCAGCAGAGGTTGAGATAAGCCAGACACAAGCAAGCTGCTTGAAAAATAAAGGGGGTGGGGGAAACAAAGAAGCTCATGCCCCCATAGTGGATGCTGAAGCCATGACATCAGCACCTGCATGGAAAGCCCTCACCCGTGACTCTTTGGCATACACACACCTGAAGTTTTTGTGCAGCCTCCCGTTTTCTTTTATAGATAGTAGAATTATCTAGCTAAGATCTCATAATGTCATGGTGGTGTTAACACTGATTACATTCAGTATTTTACTCAAAATCGCTGTTTATGACTCAAACTTTATTTATATAGTCTGTGTTCCTGCAAGATTGGTTAGCTTCAATTAATGACTAGACTGTAGCTTGGTTTTCATTATAGGAGTTTCTAATCCTCAACTATGGGTGGTAAAATGCCTTTATTTCTGCAGATACACAAAGCCACTTCAAAACCAAATGTGGTCAGGCAACTCACTAGAAAGCCTCAACTGAAATGGCTCTCTTTAGAGCCTGCTGTTCTATAAAATCCTGAATCAAACATCTAACATAATAAAAAATCATTTCCTTAGCAGTTCCTAATATTTCTTTGAGGGCAAGTTCTAAGTAATGTACCTGTGATGGTTATTAAGAGGCCCAAGCAATTTAGATATAAAAATTCTGGTGTGTAGTTTAAAAAGCAGTGATTCATAGCCATACCTTTTAATGTTAAAAGAAAGTATGTTCAGAAGTATTACTCAGAGAATCATGAAAATATTTCTTAGCCTTGAACACCTCATTCCAGAGATGATGTAATTGAGGAATAGAGAGTTTCTGTGACTTGGCAAAGCCACATAGTTCATTATGAATAGGTTCCAGACTTGTTCATTAGCCCTTCAGACCAGGACCCTTTCAACTTATGTTCCTTGGACTCTCTAACAGGGTCGTGTGCCTGCCGCAATGCCAAAGACGAGCTGCTGGAAGGTAGCGACAGTCCAGGGGAAGCAGGAGGGAGGATGTGGCAGGAGCAGGGATGGTTCAGTTCTGCACATCTCTCTGATTCATTTTCGTGGAGCTTTGGTTCAAAATTACCAGCTTACTAAGGGTCTACATTCTTCCTCCTTTTCTGCACCTGTGGACAGAACTGCTGACCTAGAGCATCTGACCACAAGAGAAAACAGATCGATGTATGTGGTTCCAGGAGAGCTGAAAACATTTTAAAAAATAATATGCACTTCAAGGATGTTACTCTGGTCAAGATTTACCATCATCAGATGGATTTTTCCTTCTCTATTCACTGCAAAGCAAGTAAAAGGTGTTAATTGCCACACTGATAAAATTCACATTTGTGAAAGTCATAGAGTATAAATCAGGCTGTTAAGAATTTTATACTCAAAGACTTAAAAGCCAATCACTGTAAGAAACTAGATCTAACTCTATTTTCAGGCTTCGGAGATATTCAAGAGAAAACATTTAGTTAACAAATGTTTTAACTGGTCAATTGGCAAATACTTCTTCAGCGCTCACTGTGTATTATAGCCCTTGCTGGGTGGTTGAAATGTAATGATCAGACACAATCTTTGCAGTTTAAAGAAGCTACAACTAAAAAAATATGTCTTGAAATGGTTGCCATCGATATGTTAAGGACTAAGTTTACTGCTGGGGATATCAACAAAGATAATGCCTGGTCCCTAAACTTGCAGACATACAGAAGGGAAGATAATGATCATATAATTAAGTACATAACTCTGTGATGATTATAAATGAAATACCAGGTAAACCCAGAGGGAACAATTCATTCTGCCTGCAAATAAGAATTTTAAAAGAGAAAATCGTCACATAGTTTCAAAGGTAACAATGAACAATGGCACAAGGTCTTCCAGCTATCTCATTGCATTGGGGTAGGGGGGCTGATAAGAGCATCCTCAGTTTTTAACAAGTCATGGTCCAAAGCTTCTTTGCTTTTTTCTTTCTTTCTCTTTTCTTCTTTCCTTCCTTCCTTCCTTCCTTCCTTCCTTCCTTCCTCTTCCTCTCTCTCTCTCTCTCTCTCTCTCTCTCTCTCTCTCTCTCTCTCTCTTTTTTTCTTCTGAGAGCAGGTCTTGCTCCACGGCTCACTGTTTGGAGTCCTGGGCTCCAGAGATCCGCCCACCTCAGCCTCCTGAGTAGCTGGAACTACCAGGGCACACCACCATGTCAGGCTAATTATTTATTTATTTTTTTTATAGAGACAGAGTCACACTATGTCAAAGCTTCTTGTAAGTTGACCAGATCCTTAAATTATCTGCCTATGGAAATGCTTTTGATGAACAGCAACTCAAATTAGCCACCACATTTTATTCAGTTAATACTAATGCCAATACTGAACTTTTTGGTCTGGAACTATTTAATAGAGGTACTATTTGTGGAGTACAGTTTACCATATGTCAGACACTGCTCAGAGTACTTTATGAGCACTATTATCTAAGCCTTGCAGCAATCCTATGAGCCAAGTACCATTATTATCAACCTATGTTACAGATGAAATATCTAAAAATAGAGAGGTTAAACAACCTGATCAAGTTCACACATCCGTGTGGCAAAGCCACGCTCTGTACCCAAATTATCTAGCTATAGAGCTGTGGACCCTTAATCAGGATGGCACATTTCCCCTTAGATGCAGAAACCCTATAATTCAAATGAAAGAAGGAAGAGAAATGATTCTTTGTTCTGTTTCCTGTATATACAGCTGGCCTTGAAAAAGATGTGCTACTTTATTGGAGGTCTTCTTCACTTCCAATATTCCTAAAGTTCCAGGGAAATTATGACTCCCTAAAAAATCCCTAGCCATCTATATCGTACCTATATTCACCATTTAAAAACTCACTCTCCCACTCATTCAAATGTCCATTCCGGGCAACCCCTTCGGGTTCCCTCCCAATGTGGGAGCTTTTCTGTCCTCTCAATAAGTCCTGTTTTTTTAAAAAATAAAAAAATAGGCCTGGCTCGGTGGCTCAGCCTCAAATCCCACGCTTTGGGAGACCGAGGTGAGTGGATTGCCTGAGCTTGCGGGTTCGAGACCCGCCTGGGCAACTTGACGAGACCTCATCTCTACAATAAATCAAAAAATTTGCTGGGCGTGGTAGCGCATGCCTGTAGTTCCGGCTACTCAGAAGGCTGAGGCAGAAGGATCTCCGGAGCCCAGCAGATCGAGGCTGTGGTGGCCGGGAGCGGCCACTGCACTCCAGTCTGGGCGACAGAGTGAGACTCTAACTCAAAAATTAAAAAATAATAAAATAATAAAATAAAAAATAAATGTCCATCCCATCTCAACTACATGAAAGGAGAACAATAAGCTATGTGAACTAGCATATATTAGTATATAAGTAACAGATGGCCATTTCATCTTTTCATAAACATTTGCACTTTAAATGAGGAGACTTGTTTCTCAAAAAAATTAGGTGGGAGAGGTAAATTGCAGGATCCTTCCGAGACCTCATCTCCCTTTCTTTTAAGGGGTCTGAGTCTGTGAACTGCTTAAGTCTAGAAATTGATTGAGGGGCTGCGACTGTCTGTTTTGGTAATTCAAGTTAGACTTCTGTTCATTTGACCTAGCACTCGTCTACTTATATAGATCAAGTCAGAATTCAGTAGACTGCCCCTCTATTTCCCTTCTAGGGACACCGTGATCAGCTAGCCAACATCACAGGTCTCAATGAGTCAGACCATTCAATTACCACTTTGACTCAGTTGTTCGTGATGGCACTGTGGCTGCCTGGTCTTTGGTGATCTAGTGCTGCCACGTGGCCCCTGTCACCTGGATCCAACAATTTCCACCACTTTTAAAGAACCCTAGTTAGTGGCAGCAGCTCCCACTGGAATTTTTGGCCAGAAAAGAACAACCAGAGTTTTTCATGGACGCTGGGACTCCCTTCATGAATTTGTTTCTCACCAGCACAGTGGAAGGGGTGTCCTCTGTACCCTCCAAAGAGCAGACCTGTCTTGATGAGTCCACTCTTGTGTCCCAGTCTCCCTAAGCCTTTGAGTCCTTTCCTCTACAGTGAACCAAGACACTGAAAAGCTCTGGCATTTCATCTCCATTTAGTGTACACCACCTTCTGGTTCATGTTTCAGCCAACCAACCAACCAAGCTGTTAGAGCCCTTTCTAACCCTAGAGGTACTACACTGAACCCAGATATCAGCTTTGTGGGCCCACATCAATAAATTATGCCTGACGCAACTTTACATTCTTTCCATCGTTATCCGATATGCTCGCTGTCCATTCCCACAAATATTCCGCAGATCCCTATCTATAGAAATTGAGAAAATCATGCAGTTCTTTTGGAGTACAGTGTATCTCCTCATGGGTCACACTTTGTGTCTCATCTTTAGGGGCTTGCAGGGCCTTGAGTCTAGCTACAGAACTAGAACCAAAGAGGGGCCAGGAGAAAATAGGTCCTGAGAAAAAAAATCAGCAGTTTCTCCAACGCACACAAGTCACCATCATCCACAGGAGGCAAAGATTGATATTTGCAGGTCCATTCTCTCTCTGTCACTGCAACAGGCCCACCTTTCCCAATTTTAGCTGAGCACATTATTAACCAACCTAAAGACAATATCTTTCAACTTTCTTTGCAGAGAGGTATGTGGTTAAGACTATTAATTCAGGTTAATGGAACGTGAGCAAAAGTGATTAATGCAGCTTCCTACTTTTACCCTTACAGGGTGGGAAAGGGATGTCCCTTCTGCATTTGCTTTCTCTGACCTTCAGCTTGGTATATACATAATAACAGGCTAGCTTGAACTATGGGGATGAATGCAACCCCTGCAGGAGAGCAGAACAGAGGCTGCAACCTCAGGAAACGTCATCAAGTAGAATTAGCATTGCCACTCCAGATCACCACCATCTTGACTCTCATGGGAAAGAAATCAAGTTTCTCTTATCTAGGCCTCATTATCCTGAGAAATCTATATGGATAGAAGACTCACGTTTGCAGCCACATGGATGCAGTTGGAAGCCATGATTCTACGAGAATTAATGCAGAAATGGAAAACCAGATACCGCATGTTCTCACTTCTAAGTGGGAGCCAAACACTGGGTACACACAGACATAAAGATGGAAACAGACACTGGAGACTCCGAAAAGGGAAAGGGAGGGAGGGATGGGGGAGGGTTGAAAACTCCCTATTGGGTTCCATGTTCATATTTGGGTGATAGGTATTGAAACCCAAACCTCACCATCACACAACAAACTCATGTAACAAATCTGCACAGGTCCCTTTGAATTTAAAATTTAAAAAAAGAACTTGCAAAGAACAAAATTGCCTTTTCTTAGAACTGGCTGAAAGGGCTGTCTATCAGTTAGAGACAATAACCTACTTGCTCCCAAGACTAACGGCCAAGTGATGTATTTAAGGGGGATGGCAACAATGGATTGCCTGATTTGATGGAGCTTAGGGCTAGAATGTAATTGACCACTAAGAAAAGCTCCAAGTGCCATTCTCTGAAAAACAGTTTCTGGAGGGCTCTGAGCAGGGGTAGGCATATCTGGCCCTGCACATGGCAAAGATGGAAAAAGGCCACGGGCCAAGATGGAGACTTGAGGTATTCATGCTGCAGGACACACAGGATGAGAGCCCAAGGAATGTATCTATGGCTTGAGACAAGAGAGTGAGGGTGCACCTAGAGGAACGTCTGTGAATGAGGTGCTTGGTTTGGAGACACAGTGACACCAACAATCTCGTTGCAAATGTGCAGGTAAAGGAGCAGAGGGACGAGCAGAGGGACAACTTATTCCTTTGACTTAATACCCTTCTGAGTATACCGGAGAAGGCTGCAGGGGGAGATAGTATGCTTGGTGCTGATCAAGTCAAAGCTAAAAGGGAGTGATGAGTTGAGAGTTAGAAAAAATTACTGAAGGAACAATCATCTGAGTTTGGGTCACAGTTTGGATCTTCTGAAGACAGCTGTTAAAGTCTTAGCAAAAGCTTCAGCCCTCAGGTGACTAGTGAACCTCCCACAGAAAGCCTAAATAGCTCCTGGCATAACTAATCTCGCAGATTAAACCAAATCATTCATTTTTTAATATAGAAAAGTATGTGAAAATTTAAAAACTCATATAGAAAAGATTTTAAATGTACCTATCCATAATATCCTGGTTTAATACAGAATTGTGAATTCAAAAATAAGAATTCAAAAGAAGAATTCAAAAATAGCAAGTAATAACAGAAAACTTCATCATCCTATATGATAAAGCAAATAAAAATTGTTTGTATATTTCACAGGAGTCATAGAAAACATTTTTAAGCTGGCAAATATCATATGTAGCTTTTTTTTGAAGGCACTAATAAATAGAAAAAGGAAAAATTAAATGTCGTCCTTCTTAGCTTCTAAGAGCAATTTAGTTAAATGTTCCACGCCCATTTGATAAGCAGCAGACAATTCAAAAGTTATGAAACTGTTAGGAGCTGTATGTCTGATGGGCTCTGCACCAATGTTAAGTGTGTGCTTCAGGGCGCCTCACTGTTTGGATTTTGCCGTGTCCTGGACAGTCTAGAAGGCCAAGTGGAGGGTCTGAGGAAAGTGACTAGCCTCAATACTAACAGCCAAATATTTTTAAAATGTTTTCCAAATAGAGACTTGTGTTTAGCCTCAATTCGATGGGATATTTTCTTTGTTTTGTTTGCCTAATTCCAAGTCATTAAAACAATTGTTTAAATCTACAAATCTTACAAACTCTAATGTTGTACAACAAAACATGGTATCATAATATTGTCATTAATAAATTTTTCTTCAATATCCAGGTGGGCCTACAGGATTTTAAGGTCTCCTGAATATTTATGCAATAAGCTATAGTTCCATGCTCATTGTTGTTATGTAACGCCATATACAATTAAGTTAGTAGCACAAGGGCTCAAAAGGAAAATGCCGTGTTAAAGCAAAAATATCTTAAAGGAAGACCATGAAAAGGACACTACAGTGCCAGAAAAGAGAAGCTAAGCGTTATTAATATTGTTCTAGGGAGAGCATATTGTTTAATCAGAATTCAACTGCAGAAATACAGAATATTCAGTCAAACTTCTGAGAAAATTCCTGATCACTTAAAAATACTTCCCACCGCACACACACCAACTTTCACATAATTTGGATCTAGGAAGGCATTAAGTTGCCCTGCTATGAATCCCACATACTTGGAACGGCTTCCTTCTGGTCTACTGTTAGTCTGTTGATTTTGACTGAGACATTCCCTGAGCATTCCTGCTCTCCACTTATCTTCATAAAGGCAATACAGCACCAGCAGTGTGTCAGGCTTTATACAAGGTGTGTGGTATACACTATCTCACAACTACCCAAAGAGGGAGATATGAATACCTCCATTTTACAGAAAGAAAAGAGAAATTAAAAAACTAAACAAAACAACAACTCTATGATCACATACTGAAAGGCAGAGCAAGGATGTGAATGGGAGTCCTTCAACTGGCCAGTGACAACAATTCCCCTAAAGATGAAGTTCAAAGTGATATGCTTGTTTCTGACAATGAACAAACACACATCGCCTGAAAAACAACACACCCATTTACAAAACAACAGGATGGACATATATTTCCAGCCCCCATAACTTAGGGGACAAGATGCTTATGCCCATCTGTGTTGATGAAATATTTTGTATTATAATTAAACTACAAATATCTAACTCTTTCCATTATTACTTTTTGTCTGTTTGTTTTTGAAATCCATAAATAGTATCTATTTATCTAAGGCTGAGAAGGTGTGACAGAAAAGAGAGTTACTTTATTAAATGCTTTCCATGAATCATTGAGTGTCTAAACCCACTTACTACTGAGAGATATAGCCACAGCAACAGGGAAGATTAACACTGATCGGATGCAAATTAACTTCATTTGTAGTTCTTGGACTGTATGTAGACTTGATTTCAATATGATATATGCTACATAGGGAAAAATAGATTATGCCATAAGGAGAAATTATGATTAGACAGATGTACCTATGCATATTTCAAAAGTGACTCCATATTTTAGTCAGACTTTACTCCAACTATCTCCAAAGGGAATCTCAGAGATTCTTCCTGTTCTGTTCTGCTTCTTTTCCTCTCCCCCCAGAAAATGGGTAAGTCAGTTCTTTCAGGGAAGACCTTAGGGAGCTCCAGGCAACACTGGGCAAGATGAAATGAATGGCTCAGGAGTGTGGTATAAATACACTAGTCCGTTCCTGACCCTGGAATAAATTGAAATCATATGCCTGAAATTGAGTGGTACAAACTCATGTTAAAAGAAGACAAATGCAAAGTTCGTAAAGTGGTCAACAACCACTATGGAAAGTTTTTGATTAGCTTTTTAAATATATTATGTGTAAGAAAAAAATTATATAGTCATAGATCATTTTGGAGATATTTAGGATTTTTGATGGCTATGCATGTGGGTATATTTATTGTTGGATGTTTATTTTGGATGGTAAATAATATATTCTATTATGGTTTTGTTTTGCCTTCTATACCCAAGAATCACATAACTTGCAATGAAGAGGTCTGATTTCACTTATCACTTCCCCTTACATTTCTTTCACAGGGAAAAGAAAACAAAAAACCTTCAGCATCAGATTAAACAAAATAGCAGTCAATTTTTTACATCCATTATTAGATGAAAAGACGAAGGTAGCTCTGTGCAGGAAAATTTCAACATCAGTGTTACAGAAATGAATTTAAAGGAAAAACATAAGCTTCTACAAAGGCTTAGCTTTGAAGGCTGCTTTTTCCAGATATAAAAATAGATGGCTAAAATGTAAAATCGATTCTAATGGCAAGCAGATCATCGTACTCTCCATGCCCAGGATATTAGGGAAACCTGAATATTTGATTTAGTAGCACCCTGGGAGTTGGCAGACCTGAAAACCCTCCAGTAACCTTGAAAATCTCCACTTCCTGTAGAAGAGAATCAAATGCTCAAATAAGGCATCTACCCAGCCCTCTTTCCGTCCCTACAGGTATAGCGATTAGAAGCCACCATTAATCTTCCAGAATGTGGGTTAGCTTTCCAAAGCAGCAGCCTATCAGTGAGGGGTCAGCTGGATCAGGTCTCACAGGGAGCTCTGGCTCTCTTCCAACCAGGGGTCAGTCCACCCTCCCTGTCTCTCCCAGGTCAGGCTTTTCAGGAGGAAAAGGGGAAGCCACAGGCTCTAGGCTAGCTGGGGTGACCACCACCTTCAACTCACCCCAATACACTCACACTCACGCTCAAAACACATAAACTCACACATTCACACAAACTCACACTCACTAACATACACTCAATCACACATTCACACAAATACACTTACAAGCTCTTACATTCAGTAACACACGCATACACTCAAACATGCATTCACAGAAATACACACACTCACAAACTCTCACATTCACCAGCACACTCATACACTCAAACCCACATTCACACAAATACACACACTCATAAACTCTAACACTCACCAATACACTCACATTCACACACACACAAACTCACACTCACTCATTCACTCAAACACATTCACATAAATACATGCACTCACAAACTCACATTCACTAACACTCACTCATACACTCATTCACAAACACACACAGACTCACTCTAACACTCGCATACACTCAAACCCACATCCACACAAATTACACACACTCACAAACTCACACTCACTAACACACTCACACACCCAGGTTAGCCTCCTTGCGTCCCGAGTCCCAAGGAATGTGTTGGACAGGAAAGCCAGTTCAAGAGTCCTCTGGGCAGACTCAGCTGTCCGGGAAGCAGCCAGGAATGGGGGTGAAGGGGGAGAGGGCGACCTCTCGGGAATTCCGGGCCTCAGCGCAGACCCACGCATCCGAGCCCCCAGCCCGTCCTTGGGCGCAAGACTGCAGGCAGTAAACACGCGCGGGGCGCTACCGGGTGGCAGAAGCCGGGTCCGGTGCCGGCTGGGAGAAGGCCGGGCTGAGTTTGAACCCCAGCCTCTAGGCACCGGCCCTCGATCTGCCCTGCGCCCTCGAAAGCCGCCATCACAGCCCAGCCTGGAGGGCGGCGCGTCCCAGGCCGGCTCCCCTCTGGAAAGCAGCGCAGTACCGTCCTGCTGATGGACTTTTCAGCGTAGACCACCAAGGATAGGGGGAAGAACGAAGCCTCCGCCCACGGTCCACGGGGCAGGCGATCTGAGCCCAATGACCCAACCTGCAAGCGCCTAACCTCTGTCGTTTCAGCTAGTGGAGCTAGCCACAGGCAGACCCACCTGCCTAACTCTCTCAGCAGTCACGGTGAGCGCTGCCTCGCAGAGAGGGGACAGGGAAGAAATGGGGGGGGAGTGCGTGGAGACACAGTGGGGGAACCCGAGAGGGAACTGCAAGGGCCGCAAGCTTGCCCTCAAGCTAAAAGTCCCTTGTTAACTCCGTCACTAGCTTCCATTGGGCTCACAGTGAACGTGCCAGGCACAGCGCCGGGCTCTGCAAATGCAGAGATGAACCGCGCTTTCCCCAAATCACTTTCGGAACTGGCAGGGAGAAAGGTCCATATCCGCTTAGCAGAAGCTGCGCTCATCTGGGAGAGCGGTTATTAAGGACGAACCAGGATCCCTGCCTGGAAACCCTCACCGCGAAGTGGAGGGCAGGGCCGACGTGCACTGGAGGCTCCTGCCGTCCGAGGACGCGCGTGGCCACAGCTCGCTTCCATCCCGAGAGTCTTCTCGGGTTTTCCGCGGAGGTTCCCCGAGCTGATGTCTCCCAGACACCTCTCACTAAGCATGTTAAAAACAAAAACAAAATTCTCCCTATAGCCGGCATTCACCCTCACCAAACACTCCAGAGCCCCTTCGGCCACTTGGACCAGTAAAACCTTTAGCTCAGGTGTGGTCTTGCATCACCCACTTCTGGCAAGATGCAAAAAGGTGGTCTTATCTGGACCGTCACGCCTTCTTTGTGAGTGTAATTGCCACCTCTTAACAAGTGTTCTAGGTTCTCACCCTGCTGGGGGAGCAGAAAGAAAGGCTCCGGGGCCGGCCACTCTCAGGAGTCAGGTTCAGTGTCACACGCACTGCCTGCTCCGGGAGAAACTCGGAAGCGACCCGGCTCCGCGAAGGTTGTGCCCCGGGCTTGTTACCCGCTGCCCGCGCTGGGGAATCGGTGCGGCGCTCGTCTGGGCATTGGGGAGGACCCGCGCTGCTGTCCCGAAACCTTGTCAGTCCCCGGGAGTTCCAACCCGCTTTCTAACCCTTTCAAATCTGGACAGAGTGGGCGCAGCCTGGTGGGTCTATCGCCTCTGCGTCCAGCGCTTCTGTAGTGGGGGCTTTTGTGGAGGTAAAGGAAGTAAGAAACTTCGAAGGACTGTTCCTTGGACCTCGTCCCTCCTGTTCTTTTTAGGACGACCGGAGTCCGCTTCTTTCGTCAAGGCTGCTGGGACATGGGGTGGGGAGCTACGGCTTCGATGCCGTCCGGACGCAAGCTGTGCTCTGCGTCCGGGAACACCAGGGCGCGCGGGCTTAGACGGATCCTGTAAGCACCTACGATAGGGCACAACCGTCGTCCAGCCATGGCGATTGGCATCCTTTGTGCACAAGTCAGTACTCCACCAAAGAATATCCATGTGTGAATAAATTCAAAACAGTCCCCAGCACATGCGGATCCCGGTCACCCGGATCTGAAGTTGGACGGTAGAGAGAGACCCTGATCGCGCGCCCCGGGGCGGGAAGTGAGACAGCCAGACAGCCCGACAGTGACACCCGGGATGGTGGGCGTCTGTCGCCGCTGGCACCGGAGCCCCGAGGCAAGGGCCTCCCGGACCAAACCCCAGAGCCATAGCGCCCTTAGCTTTGCTAGAAGTCCCGAGCCATCCCCTCCAACCTCCCCAAATAACCTCGGAGGAGACCACACTCACCTACTGCCAGGCAGACGGGGAGCAGTAGCCTGAAGATGAGCCCGCACACCACCTCGGAGGCCATTGCGTCGGTCCCGCGGGTCCGAGCAAAGGGGCGACGCTCGAAGGTCCCTAGGGTTGGGAGGCCAGGTCCATGCCAGCCCAGGACTTCTTGCCTCGGGCGGCTCGCAGCTACCTGAGCATCGCCTGGGCGCAGGCAGCCGCGCTCTTCGCCCCGAGGGCGCGATCACCGGGCTCCGGGCTGCCGATCGCGCGCCAGGCCCTTGGCAGCCGCTCACCAGGCTCTCGGCAGCCACCCAGCCAGGCGCCCGATCCCCCGAGGCCGGTCCATGAAGTGTGGAATCCTGAATCCGGCAATGGGAGCTTCTTCGGGGAGCAGCTGGGACCAGGGCCCTGGAGAGGGAGGGACACTTGGGGACGGTTTGGGGAGGCGGCGCGGCGAGGAGAGGGAAGAGGAGGGCGTGCTGTCCTCCCGCCTGGCTCCTGGGGCGTCGTTCGGGGGCGGCTGGGAGTTTTCTCCGCCGAACGCCCTCTGCAGCCGACGTGCCTCGGCCGCCTGCCTCAACCCCTCGGCCCACACACGCTGCTGAGCGCGCCCTCGGCCACGGATCTCGGAACTGCTCGGCGGGCCCGAGCGTCCCCCTACGCCCCCGGCCACCGGGCGGCCCGCGGCGGATCCTCGAGCAGCTGCGCGGTTCAGCCTCTGCGCCCCCCAGCTTCGGGCCGGAGAGACCCAGGCCGGAGCCGCCAGGCGCGCAGAACCATGCCGACACCACTGGGCTCGCGGCTGTCGGTCTCAGCCGGCTCTGCGAGTCCCGCCCTCACGAGGAGTCGCGCGATCGTGGGCAGAAATGAAGACCAACGCGCGTATCGGGTGGCTCGGCCTCCAGCGCCTTCTTCCACCGCCTCAACTTGGAAAAGAAAAGAAAAAGCAATGGTTGTCCTGCCCAGCGCGCCCCCCGCCCGCGTGCAGCCTCGCCCCAGCGGCGCAGCCGGGCTCCCCGGCGGGCGCGCACTCCTCCACCTTCAATGAAACTTTGGAAGCCCTCACTCCGGGGACGGGCGTGTCCCCAGGCCAATGGGACGGCGGCTCCAGGGCCGGCGCGCGCGGAGCCCGCCCCCGCGCGGCCGGGGAAGCGGGCGCAGTGCTCCGGCGCGGAGGGCGCGCCCCGACCCAAGGCTCCGGCGCGCAGGGACTGGCCTAGCCAGCCAGGTGGGCTGCGCGTCCGCTGGCCCTGCTCGGGCACCTCGCGCCACCGCTGGCGCTGCCGATCCTGTCTTTCTAGTTGCGCATCCTGGCAGCCTGTGCACCCGGCATGGCCCTGAGCTTGCTCAAAGGCAGCGGATCTTTGAAGGTCCTAGGGGAATGCACGGGCCCTCATGAGAGTAGCCAGGCTCTTCACCAACTTTGTGGGACTGTCGATTCTGCTGGGCCCACACGTACCCACTAGCATTGGTTAAACAGAGAGCGGGAATTCATCCAGACCATTGCCTCTGACCACATGAAACCAAGAGAAGTTTCTTTCCTGAGTGGGCTTTGAGAAATCCCAGGCCTTTCCCAGAATGAGCACAGTTCAGATGCTAAGATCCACTTAATACATTTCGGGGGGGTGGAGGGTGGCGTCTTGTTTTGCCTCAGGATTGTTCCTTGCTTGTCATAGCTCTGGGGAGAGTGTGTTGATACGGAGAATATTCTGTTTTTCTCCTAAAGACCCTTTTGTTTGTTTTCTAAGCAAGTTCTAGAGGTTCTAGAGAAATTTGGTTCTAGCTGGAAGAATCCAGGGTTCTTGTGCTTCTCATTTAACCATTATCCAAGAGTGGGGGAGATTTGCTAGAGCATGGTGGGGAGTCTTCAGGAAAAGGAGAAGGATGATCTTGCAACCTGCAGAGAGAGGACCATTCAGAACTGGACTTTCCATCAAGAGGGTGCAGTGGGAAGGATCTGACTCCATTCTGCTCCTGCATCCCTGGCTTGCCCTGGTGGAAGATGACCCAACAGTCAGCTGATGAAACCATACAAACATTGGTTCTCTGTATTAATCCCCCCTACCCCTTCAGCCATTTGAAACACCTTTGTGTACATCCCTTTTTTGAAATCCAGTATGCTTGTGGGTTGAGCTTGGTGCCTTCACAAATTCTCTGAGAATTACAGAGAAACTGAACCATTACTTTTTAAATGAAGATGCAAGACAGCTCAAATCTGGTGAAGACACCCTGAAACTTAGATTATCTGTGTGCCCTGCCACCTTCAAGAACCTCAGACATATCTAAACCCCAGTGCAGTGATGAGCCCAGCAGCAGAGCTGGAGGAGAGGATAAAACTTAGGTTACCAGTGAATCGTTGACTGCTACCAAGAAGCAGTTTGTGTAGCCTATTTGTAGACATATGACATAAATCTACCACTGATTTTCATATTCGTAAGTCAATCATCCCTCCCCCACCCCATGCCTGGGACCTAACTAAGAGGTAAAGCAGCACTCTTGACTTTTAAGTAATATTGTGTCATCACATGAATCCTGTTTTCTGTTTTCTCTGCATTTTTCTCATGTTCTTGATAGGCTTCCCATACTTACAACTGTCTATATTTTTTAAAAAATAATTATCTTAGACACATAAGTTAGGAGACTTGAGAATCCCAGCAGATGGGTGGTCTTACCAAATACACGGCCTGCTTTCTCTGCCACACTGTGTACCAATCTGTTCAGTTTTCATAGGTTTTAACAGTCACATCCCAGTTCTGAGATTCCAACGTATACACTCAAGGGGGAAGTTTCAATTACCTAGACTACATCTAACAGGGTTCTCAATCCTGGCTACATGTTGTAGTCACCTGGGGAGCTTTCTAAAAAAGCTCACTCCCAGAAATACTGATTTAATTGGTCTGGGATGCCCCCCCCCACACACACACACAAACACATCTGTATTTTTTTAAAAGCTCTCAAGTGATTTCCAGGTATGCACTCAGGGTAGAGGGCCACTATCCTCATCCACATATCAGAACACAGAAAACATTCCACTGGTTTTCTAAGCCAGCATCTCCACACCAAATCCACATTTCTGAGGCTGTATTTCCACACTGGAGTTGACTTAAATACACACAGCAATAGCAGTAACATTATTTTTTACAAGAGATATTTTACCCTAAACTTTCCCTGCTCTCTGAGGAGCAGTATCTGGTGTCTAGACAGGCTGATTTTTAAGCACTCGCCAGTCCATGAGGGTATTGATCACAGTGTTTGGGAGCCCTGCTTGCCTAGCAAATGTTATCCCCATACTGAGCCTGATCTTGCCCCAAATATGAAAAAGTACATGTGTTGGAAAGTGTTTGGGGGAGAAAAACAACCACACTAAATACTCATAGGTATATTATTTTTATATTTGATGTGATTTGATTACCTGAAGCATATCATGACAGGTTTAGTACTGGTAACGAATTAAGCACTAGGTCACCCAAGACTGCATCCACACTAACAGTGATTATTATTGAAACTTTTAGTGCCTCAGTCTCTTCATCTGTAAACTGAGGAAAGTAATGAAGTCTACCTGACATGGAGTGGTACACAGATAGAGACGATTTATAGAGTGCTTAGAGAAATGTCTGGTGCACCGTAATCATTCAATGAATAATGACTGCTATTATTCCTATTACTGTCATTGTTGTTGAGAAACAAGGACTTGTCCTACATGTATAAAACGTTTGTGCTGAAGCACTGTGACCTGCTCTGTTACCCAGAAAGATACCCTGGCTCTTAGCAACACGTTTAAGAACTGTGCTGCGGTGCAGTGAAATTTTCCCTAAATGTTGAGGTTTTAGCTATAAAGAATGTATAACTTTTGCCTTATGCGCATTTCATCTCACCTGTTGGCTTTTATCATTCCTGACTTTGATTTAATGCTGCACTTATTGACAAAACCATTCAGAAACATCATATTTGTCCAAACATGAATTTTTCTATATCATGTTCACTTGGCAAACACAGAGTTAACAACCATTTTCATTCCCAAGTCATATTTAGCCCTATGTCAGTTATCCTCTTGGATAATTTGTTAGCTTCTCAGAGATCTCAGAGGTGGATATTGTTCTAAACTGTAATTTTCCAAGACAGCATCTCCCACAGGGAATATAAAGGTTATCAACCTGGCATTCTCTTCCTCCAGTGAAACCAGCCAGAATCCACTGGAGACATCCAACCTGGGGAGAATGTGGTATCTCTCTCATCACCTTAATTAAGGAGAATGCCTTCTAGCATTGGTAACATGTTTTCCTTACATACATAACTAATGAAATATTCTAGATATATATTTATACGTGTTTATTTATAGTTATCATTATGTCATAAGACACAATATTTATTAGGAAGCTATTTTTATTATTGGTCTCATAGTTTTTGGCTCTTAGTCTTAAGAAAACTAAGAAGCTGAATGGCTTTCTTCTTTTTGCTAATATAATATATGCAGTGGTTGCAACATTTTAAAAAATATCAACGTAATGTTTACAGCAGAAGTATTTTCAAGGTTCCCAAACTCCAAAGACTTAGACAGCTTCTAATAATTTGTAGGAGACATGGCCTGGGTTATACTTCTGCTAAAGAGGTTGTCCTCCATACCATCTTTATCAGAGATATGCACAGTGAAATTAACTGGCTCTGACATCTGGCTCTTAGGTGAAATCTTCCTGCTGAGGCCGCATAAAACTTATACCACAACCTTAACTATAATTTGTGAGTTTTAAGATGGATCCCAGTCTGAAGCACACTGCTGATTTTGTGTCTGCTGTTCAAGAACTTTAAAACACGAGCTACATAATGTGTATTGGCCTCATCTTTCCAACTAGATTGTAGGATTTGAAGGCATGGACAAAATTTCATCTATAAAGCAGATTATAAGGCAAAAAGTTGCTTCCAAGAGAATTGTATTGTTTGGGCATGGTGGCCCATGCCTGTAATCCCATCTTTTTGGGAGGCTGAGGTGAGAGGATTGTTTAAGCCCAGGAGTTCAAGACCAGCCTGGACAACACAGCAAGACCTTGTCTCTTAAAAAAAAATTACATACAGAAAGAAAATTAAAACAAAAAAAGAATTGTATTTTCATATGCTTCCATCACACACCGCATGAGCGTGTTCTCACACACACATCCATAACCAGATAAGTAATATCTCATATGAAAACAAATAAACATGTAAAATTGTATTTGTTTTTTGTAAAGTAAACGCATAAAGGAAGAGATTATGAATTGTGGGAAGAGTGCTCTGTTGAAGTTGGTGACTTGCCTTGGGCAAAACAGGCACCCAGGTGGCCAATAGAAAAAAATGGAAACCACCATTCATTATTTACAGCCAACATCATGAGCAGATTTTTATCTCAGGGGCTGTCTAGCTACTCTCTGTGTATTTGCTCCTGAAGCCTTTGAAGAGGCTGCTGGTTTTAGCATCATTGTGTTCAGAAAGACATATCACTCTCAGGGAAGATAACTAGAGAATAATTTTTTGTGGTGAAATACATAATGTATAGCAAATTGCTAAATTTAAAAGTTACAAGTCTTTTTCTTTACTTGTAACACTTGAAAAAAGAAAAGCCCACTTGTCTATGTTCCAGTAGCTATTTATTGGTTAATAAATACGTATAAACTGGGCTTGGTGGCTCAGCCTGTAATCCCATGCTTTGGGAGGCTGAGGTGAGTGGATTGCCTGAGCCTGCGGGTTCGAGACCCACCTAGGCAACTTGGCGAGACCTCATCTCTACAATAAATCAAAAAATTAGCCGAGCGTGGTAGCACGCGCCTGTAGTTCCAGCTACATGGAAGGCTGAGGCAGAAGGATCGCCTGAGCCCAGCAGGTCGAGGCTGCAGTGACCGGGAGCGGCCACTGCACTCCAGTCTGGGCGACAAAGTGAGACTCCAACTCAGAAAAAAAAATAAAAAACAGTATAATTTGGATTCTAGACGTGTTTGCAACTCCATCTGTATCTCTTAATGGTCATGGAAATATTGATTTTCTTAGTAAGCATACGTGATTTTCATTCACTGGTTTCCTTAAGAGATTTTAAATGTGTGTGTGGTCGTGGGTGTGTACAAGTTTTGCAATTAGCTATTTCTGGTTATTAACATTAGCCAAGAAGTAGGACTAGTAGATTGGACTCAATGACTGTGGAATCAGCTAGCTGAAATCTTCATTCACTTATTCTCCTGCAGTGCCACCTTTTGGCTAAAAGTATATTGAAAAACACAAATCCTGGTCAGGCGCGGTGGCTCACGCCTATAATCCAAGCACTTTGGGAGGCCGAGTGAGAAGGTTGCCTGAGCCCACGGGTTCGAGAGCAGCCTGGGAAACTTGGTGAAACCTCATCTCTACAATAAATCAAAAAATTAGCTGGGTGTGGTGGCGCTTGCCTATAGTTCCAGCTACTTGGAAGGCTGGATCACCTGAGCCCGGCAGGTCAAGGCTGTGGTGGCTGTGAGTGTGCCACTGCACTCCAGCCTGGGCAACAGAGTAAGACTCCAATTCAAAAAAAGAAAAATGCAAGACCATTTAGCAGAAAGCATGCACAATCAGCAAATATCTATTGCAGCCCATATTGCAGGCTGATAGGCTGAGAAGTATAGCAGTGGGCCAAACCAACACAACCACTGCCTTCAAACAATGGCCATCCAGTAAGGAAAGACAGACAGTAATCAAATAAGTAGACATAACTAGATAAATAATACAAGTATGCAAAGAAGTGTGAGACATTGTGGAAGAACATAAATGGTTACTCTAACATCCTCCAGGGGAACTCCAGGAAGACAAATCCCTTGAGAAGGTGGTATGTGACACATATTGAATGGTGAGTATGGATTCGCCCGTATGTTAACTCCAAGAGGACTAGGACTTTATTCTGTTGATTGCTGTATCCCCAGGATCTAAAACAAGATGGGGCCCAGAGTGCCCACTGTAAAATGTTTGTGGAATGAATAAACATGCTACCTAGGTGAGGAGAGAAGGAATAACATCACCACACAGAACAGATAACATCCTGGAAGCAGCAGAGAACATTATGTGTTAAAGGATTTAAGAGTGGTCCACAGTAAATTTCCATATTCCATCAACTGGGGGGGTCCCACAAAGTGTAAGCAATTCACCAGATCTTTGATTTCCAATTTGTAGCCCACTCTCTCTTCTGTGAAATCGGAACAATAATAAACCCTTGTTAAGCACAAGCAGAACAACAAAACAAGAACACAGGCAGGCATATCACAACAATTGCAACCAGAAACCTGAAGTTTACCTGTTCCTACTGTCCTGTCTTTGTGCTACTGCCGTTCACAGCAGACAAGATCAAAGTTCACGGACAGATGTTAACAGACTTGGCAGTCATTTCAGCTCTGGCAACCTCTTGCTGAAGTTATGCCAAATAAGTCACTTGACCTTTCTGGGGTTTGAGGGTTTTCCCACTTTGGGGTTTGTGTGTGCTTTATCTACTTCCTTTTAAATCTGGGTACAGGCAGAGGAAATGTGTTCTCTGGGCCTACAGCGATGCTGCAGCCCATGAGAAGTTGTTCATCAGGCCCAGAATGTATTCCTGTCGTCCACTGACCTCTCAGTAGATGGAGGGCATTGGTGGGTATGAACAAATGCTCAGCAAATAACAAAGCAGACATTGTGAGTAAACATCCCAGCTCTGAAAAGTCCAGTAAGTTTGTTCTGTGGGTCAGAGTGGCACACTGGTTTGCTCAACCGTGAGATAGACGCCAGACAAACAAGAGTTTTACTTGTTTGTATTGGGCTGTGAGGACACAGCCCCTATTACAAAAATAAACATAAGACACCAGTCTCCCTCTCTCCAAGTCTGCAGCAAGACCTCCAGAGTCAGAATCCCTCAGTGGGGAAGGGTCTCTCTGTCCACCCTTGCTTGCTTTATCACTGCCATAGGGTTTCTTCACTTCCTTCTCTTTTGATGAGGGAGAACATGCCTTTTCTTGTATTCTGTTAAAACAGCAGAGAAAAGCAGGCATTTTTAAAACAGCATATGCTACAAAATTAAAGGTAAAAAAACCCCAATGTTATAAAACTTCTTTTCCAAAATTCACGTTTCTAATGTTACACATTTTAAAGCAGTGATAATTTTTTGAGACACTCTAAGATAACTTCTCTCTTACCTCAGATGAGTCTAAGACCAGCTACACAATCTGTGGGACACAGTGCAAAATGAAAATGTAGGCTTTTTGTCCAATAAGCAGAAAAATAGCGTCACTAAGAGTTCTAAATATACAGTTTTCCCTGTCTTCTAAAGTCTCTCAAAATTGCATAGCACTTGTTATTTGCCATCTAATGTTGTTCTAGACTTAAAACTTTCTAGGTTTATTTTTTTAATTATTTAACTTATTAGCATGAATTTTGCCATAAGTATGTATATTCTGCAATGCCAGTTATAAATACAAATAAAAGTGCATTCAACTCATACATGGGATCATTCAAATCACATCATTTGTATTTTGTAGCTTGTACATGCATGTGTGTTTTGTTATTAGCAAAACAGTCGACATGCTGCATGAAACTGAGTTGTGTTTATTTCACTTCTTGATACACTCATATTCTACTGATATTCTCAGTTCCCGGCTTATTGATGAGGAAGAAAAGGCTGATAGGAACAGGAACTATAGGTTGTCTCTCTTCCCCTTTCCTCCAGGCTGTCATTTCCAGCAGAAGCGATTGAAGTATATTGAGCAAACGGCACATCCAGTATGTTATGACCATGTACAGGTTTCAAAATATCACAGGCACCCACAAAATCATGTGCAACTATTATAGGTCGATTTAAAAAATCTGAAGAGTCATTCCTGGTTCTAAGAATGTCACTGCTTTCTTGCCACATCTGAAGAGATTCTTGTCCCAGGGAAATCGTGGCGTGTCCCTGCCCCCTGCCCACTCAGTCATAAGCAACACGCTTACCTGGAGCCCCACGCGTAGGGTCCCCTGCAGTCTTCCTCGCGTAGAGGGCCAGGTGCAGAGGGAGAGCAGGAATGCAAGATGCCCACTGCGTGCAGCTCTCTGCACCTGCAATGGTTGGTTGTCCTGTGGACGTCATGTGCAAAACACATGTGCAAAGATGAAATTATTCAAGTTTTTAGGGAAAGAAGAGCAAAGCAATAAAGCAATCTAGAGCCCCTAAGCCTTAGTCTCGCTAGGCAGCAGGCCGTGACCCGGCCCTGGAGGAGTATTTCGCTCCTGCAGCGTGTTGGGTGAGCTCCTTGATATAGGTTCACCCAGACATCTAGCTGCATTCCAAAAAAGTCCAACTACTCATGTAATTAAAACCAAGCAAGATCCAACTGCCTGCACCCCTTAAATTCTAACTACAGTTCCAGGTTCAGCTCTAAATAACATGCCAAGATAAAAATGTATGTTGGAAGTTTTCCTAGGTAGCGCTCCTGGGTCCCAGGAAATTATCTCCTCCTGAGACCTGTTCAGGTCTCTCTCAACCCAAGAACTTCCCTCATCCCCCACCAGATAAACCTACAAAAAGCTAGATCCACATCTGTTCAGGTCTCTCTCAACCCAAGAACTTCCCTCATCCCCCACCAGATACACCTACAAAAAACTAGATTCGCACAAACCTTTCAGAAATATTTTCAGTATCTTTACACTTAAAGCATCCAATAACAGAAATAATAAGAGTTAGCATCATGATTATATACACAAAAGTTTAAAAGAAAACAACAGATTGAGAAGGATATTCACAGCATATGCTGTAGTGTCCACCTATATTGTTTAAATAATTCATGAAATTTGTCTAGGAGAAAAATCAACACAGGAGAAGACAGCCTCACTAAAAACTAAAATTAGAAAAATAAAAATAAACACAATTTTTCACTCGTGAAATAAATTATTAGCAACTTTAAAATGTAATAACCAATGCTGGCACAATTATTGTAAAATGAAAACATTCATTTCTTGTTGAATCCAATGTATATTTGAAGACTCCTTTATAAAGGCATGTGGGAAAATATGCTCCACATAAATTATATAAATTTATCCAAAAAACTAATCCTAAGTAGGGAAGACATTTTAGACATAAAATGTTCACTGAAACATTGTTTGGTAATATGGAAAAAACTAGAAATGACACACCTGTTATCTAGACATGGGAAAATGGATTAATAAATTTTATTGATGGTGTATGCGTAGAGTAGTATACAGCTATTTTAATTATGAAGAAATCAGTAGCAAGATGTTGCTAAATAAGGCTAAACATTTCTATCTAAGCTATGATTACATTTTATAAAATGAAGATTGCTGAACAACTGAAAATTTTAATATAGTTTGATTCATTAGGTGATTGTTGCATTTGCACCCTTTTCTCTTGTTTTACAGCAACATTTAAAAGTATTTCTTGAGCAATCACATTGCGTGTGTGTGATTAAGTTCATATACCCTTGAATTTTCTCATAGTAACTATATGAGAACTTTGATTCATAATTAAGCATAAGCAAGCCCGATTTAACACCCAGGATTGATATAAAAATAAAATGAGAAACATTTGAACATACTTAACCTGCAATTATGAAATACAAACCAACGTAAAATCATTATTATTATTACTATAGTTATTAGTTAATGTTATTCTTTTCAATCTATCAGCTAACAAATAACTCCAACAAGTAACACATATCATGCATATTTTTCCATGTGCGAGTCTTTATTTCATTTGTTTTATGTGCTGTTAGATTTGACAAGAGGCAAGGAGAGAGGCCTCTTGGACACTTCTTTTCTCTGTGTTGCATAAAATAGTTTCTAAAAAACGGCAGCATTAGTGATTGCAGGAAGAAGTTTTGATTCAGAATGGAAAAGTAGCACAGCTGAGTAGACAGGATGTGACTGCAAAGGCAAAAGTCTGGGAGGGCGGTTGCCTCCATGGCATCCTTGCTGAGGAACATGGAAACTTTCTAAACTAGGATTTGGGCAGCTGGACAACTAAGCATTAATATTAATAACCCTTCTTTCTCAGAATTGTTATGAAGATCATATGCAATACAGGCTTCAAAGCTTAGTATAACTATTATCATAGAGCTTTAGGAAAAATGGCCCCCACACTTCTTGGATCACACACACACCTGTCAGAAAAGTTTTTGTGCATATGCTCCAACATATGAGTGATTGTATACATAACCATTATAAATTATACATATAGGATTATATTATGTTATCTACAATTGGTAACACTCATATGTATATTGCATGTTATATATCACTATCATTAACTAATAAATCAAGTCACACTACAAGGCAAGGGCCATCATTAATTAGACATATTTTTAACATTTCTTGATAGTGTTGAATTTTGTGTCTCATTCTTCTTAGATCTGATGAAATGATCATTGCTTTTATGGAAACCCTACTACAGTGGCTTGACCAAATAAGAATTAATTTTTCTCACATGCTGAAACGGACGATGCTAGCCTGGTGCAGCAGCACCTGACCATCTCCAGACCTTTAAGCTGCCCTGGTCCTTTAGTTCTGTCATCATATGCCAGTGACTTTCTTCCTTAGGTGACTTTCACGTGTGTAAGATGATGGTGGTACCACCACTAGTTCTGAGTCTGTTGCCCAAGCTGGAAAAAGGAAACAGTGACAAGGGAGCTGGCTGCTCACTGAGTACTGAGAATGCCCCAGGTGCATTTTGGGGAGGAAAGCTTTGGTTCAGAAGCGTGTTCCTTTCCCTTGCCTCCAAACTGCTTTTGCGGCATTCACAACTAATGCGCACCTGGGCTGCATGGACATCTGTGACTTGTTCTAAGTCTCACAGCGAGTGGGGGACAGACTTAGGACCAGCAGCTAGACAGGCAGACTGTGGACTGGGTCCTTTCCATTGCCCACTGTGCCTCCAGGACAGCAGACCCAGGTATGCCACATGCAGGCATCAGCTTGGGTTGCACTTTGCAAGGGGTGTGTGTTGCACTCCCACCTCTCAGCACTCCCGTCCTGGCTGGGATTGACCCCAAAGACCCACCGCTACATGCATTTCGTGTCACTGTATTGTGGCAGTTCTTGAATGCGGGGTTTCAAAGGAAACAAAAAATTGGGGGGGAATAACTGAACCCACATTGTGAGATGAGAACATTTAATACCCAGTCCCTTAGCACAAGATGATATACCTGCCACAGCTGGAATCATGACAAAATGTCATTCAACCTCATTAACCTCCTTCCAGCTTCTCTTCGCAAGGAAATTAGTGAGGCTGGGGAAGCTATTTCTTTTCCTCTGCAGTAGAGCAAGATGAGTATGAGAGTGCGAGAGACATTTGAAAGTGTCTGTTTAAATCACAACTTGCACACTCAGAAGCTATCCTAAACATTTGTATTTAAAAAAGCTAAAACAAATACTAAAGAAGATGAAATGTGAACAGGGAGAACAGTAAACTTGCAACTTTCTAGAGAGCAAGGATACTGTCACCTGGGTTAAGGACGTGGGGAAAGGTGGAAGCCAAGTCACTTAATCACTTTCCAAGAAGTGTGAAAGTTAAGCAAAATATAGGAACTGGAATGATGACACCTTGCATTTATTTCATTCCTTTCTCCTAAGAGCTCAGAGTGCCTCTCAGACATTATCTCATTAATTTGCAAATCAGTCCTGGGAGTTAGGTAGGAATGAAGCCAGATAAATATTTCTAGCTTATCACTTTCCTGAGAGTCAAAGATTGAAATACCCTCTCTGTGCAAGTCAGCACACTCTGTGCAAACATATACTACTGTATTACTCAATGACACACAGGAAAGATCATTCTGCAGCTTCTTGTTTTCTTTAAAATGACATACTTTTCAGAAGGTATGCTATTTTACGAAAAATCTTCTTCCTTGACTTCTTGACAAATAAAAGTGAAGCGCGTGAAATTCAAACTTATTCATGTATTTAGTGTAAATAAATGTGAACTTTCTCCCCCAGCACACAGCAATGACTGGAGTATGACTGCTTGTTGAGAACAAAACTATAAAATCAAACTATTGAGACCAGCTTGGGTAACTTGGTGAGACCTCATCCCCACAATAGATCAAAAAACTATAGCCGGGTATGGTAGCACGCACCTGTAGTTTCAGCTACTTGGAAGGCTGAGGCAGAAGGATCACCAAAGTCCAGCAGGTCGAGGCTGCGGTGGCCGGGAGCGGCCACTGCACTCCAGTCTGGGCAAGAGAGTGAGACTCCAACTCAAAAAAAAAAAAAACCTAAAGCCGATGAGGTCAATATGAATTTATTTTCATTAAATACTGAAAATAAAGCACAGATCAACACATTAGAGATATTGATAAATCTAAAGAGAGAATGTGTCAACTAAAAGTATGGAAAAAGAGAAGCAATATTTGCCAGTAACCAAACAAACACTGTGCAGTAAAAAAGGAGACTAGATTAATACATTGCCTTTGGTCCCATTAGCAAGGCAGTTCCTAGGAAAAACAAACAAACAAAAAAACAAAAAAACCATTTCCCTTAACAGCAGTCCCAAAGCACCAGGATACGGTGATAAGCACAAGGTCCCTGAACTTGTAGGGTCTGGGAAATGACCCCTCAGCTGGGGGGGATCAGGTGAGGCAGAAAGAAAAGAATGTCAAGAAGAATGATGGACCATGGCTACCTTAGGTTAGATTCCCCCAGAAGCAGGGCCTGAGAGGGATTATTGTACCATGATTGACTGAGGGGGCTCTCGGGAGGAGAGGGGTGAGGGAAATAGTTGGGCAGCGGGAAAAAATTAAATAAGGTTGGAGAGTCTGATAGAGACTGGCAAGGAGCACTTGGAAATGCAAATGACATTACAGGGACATCCCACTCTGAGAACAGGGGCTGCTGCGCCCTTTGTCAGTTAATTATGGGCCACTAGCTACCCAAGATGGGTTCTAGCATCTCTGGAGAAGACCCACACCCCAACCCTCAGCCAAGCGTGTTCTGAGAAGGACAGCAGTGGCTCCCAGTGGCCAGCACTCCCCACATGCCGAGAAAGGGATTAAAGGCTAGTATCAAAAGATCTCTTTGCTCTCTTCAGCGGCCAGATAACTTTAGTACTAATGATCTCTCCCTGAACATACATTTCTGAGGAATCTTTCTTTCCTTATCCAAACACATTCCCTTCTTTTTAATAAACTCATATACAGGTTACCGATACATAAACTAATATACAGAACAAAATAATAAATCATCCCACCATATGAAACAAGGTGTTCAATAAGAATTATAAATTCCATCTATTACCCCAGTACAATGGTTCAGCTACTCCCCTTGCTTCCGTCCACCAGTCTAAATCTTATTCTTCAGCTTATGCAACAATTCTTGCAAGCACTGACTATATTTCAGGCACTGTCCTTAGCGCTGAGCACATAGCATGGAATAATGGAGACAAGGTACCTGTCCCCATGTTCTGTCCAGGCTGAGAACTCAACCCACCTGGCATAGCATTCTAGGCCCCACCAAAGGAAGTGTTGGGTCACAAAGCCAGTGTTTTCTCTTCTTTGGATTACTGCATCTCCTGCGAGTCCTCACGTCAGATCTTGCTCACCCAACACAAGCAAGGTCTTCCGTTAGATCTGCTGTGCTGTGCTCACAAGATTCAGACAGCTGCCATTGATTGGCCCATTCTGGTTGAACGTGTTGCAGCCGATTCCCACTCCAGGGTGGCCCGAATGTGGTTTGACGGCCCCTTTTTACAGAGTAGTCATGAATCCAGTCCAAAAACATCAAGCATTTATTTCTAATATACTTTCTATATTAAAAAGGATTAGAAGTGGGCATTGATATTGGCTGAATGCCTTAGACATGCAGCTAGGCAAATGGTTTTGATTTTGCTCCACATGAAAACACCCAGTTCTTATTTTTCTACTTCTTTTTTTAAAGGCTTCACACATCTGGTTTCTCTTCCCAGAGAGCTCTTTCTTCCTGTCTTCCTGTTATTCAGTCTCACCTTTAGGTCACCTCCTGAGAGAACCCTTCCCCAACCATCCAGCATGCAGCTCCCATATTCCCTCTCTCTCACCTGCCATTGTTCTATTTCTTAGTGTCCTGTTACTGTTCTTCATAGCACTTATGACTATTTTAAATTTTATTTGTGTGTGTGTGTGTATACACATGTGTGCTTATTCCTGTCTGTTTATCACAATAGACTGACAGCCCCATGAGGGCTGGTAACATGTGATTTGTTCATTATTCATGTCCAATTTTCAGCAGAGTGCCTGATACAGAAAACATTCTTGCAAAACATGGAAGGCAGGAACTGAGAGCATGGGGCTAGAAGTTAGTCAGCCTGGGTTTGGATTCTGGCCTACTCCTTATTACCTACGTGGCCTTCAGTCTCTCCAAGCCTCAATTTCCTCATCAATAAAATCAACAGCACCTGTATTTTTGTACTGTGCTGATATATAAATATACTTCTTCGTGTAAAATGCTTAGATAAGTGCCTGACACATGTTAAGTACTTAATTAATGTAAGCTGTTTTTGTTTATAGCTTGGATCAAGAGGAAAAATATGTGAAACACTGTAAAATTATGTGAGAACTAGAAATAGCTATATTACATAAAGCAACTGAGTCACAAAAATAAAAACTGTTCATACTCACCATTATTTTTTCCTGAAGCTCTCCAAGTTTGTTTGTTTGCATTTCAATTATCCATTACCATCCTGGATAGAAATGAGAACATAAACTCTTGAGATTCCCAGGTGTGCCACCCTGCTGGCCCCACTGCAGGGCATAGAGAGACAGAGACAGGAAGGCGTGGCCCTCACTGATCAGGTGTGTGAGCCACAGCTCCCAGCACCAAACAGTCTGGTCATCATGAAAGCAGGTACAGGGACAACTCCCAGGAAGACAGCGCACTCTGTGAGGGGGGTAGCCATTGCTGTTCATCATAAATGCCTGCCTTAGGACAGAAGCCTCATAAGCACAGATGTAAAAGAAACAATTTTTGCAAATGGGAAAGAAAACAATTTAGGGAGATAAGTTTTTTTAAATGTATAATTCACAAAGAAGAAATGACAATTATTGGAATCACAAAAGAAAAATTTCCCTCCCTACAAGATGTTGATCTTCCAGGAAGTTAAAAGAGAAAACAGAAAATGTAAAAACTTGCCCACGCTAAAATCATTAAAAGCACTCGTTTAGATGAACCATTTTGTCTTCATGAAAGACTTTCATACTTAAGTATGAGCAGAGTTTAGATTCTTGATTTAGGAAGCAGTATTTGTAAACTTAAAGATAGTATTGGAATTTAAACAAAGTTCCTTAGATGAATGGCCACTTATTCTTCATTGCTCTGATAAATGCATGCGTCTGAGTACATATCATCAATTCTGTTAATGCCCTGCATGGAAAGAAGGTAAATCGCCTGCATTCACTGAGGACAATCTTCAAGGTCATGTAAACAGGAAACCCTCACAAATACTGAACAAGAAGAAAAGGAGGGTATACGTAAAGATGGTCCTCTTGTATCTTTACTTCTCCCCCTTTACTTATTCCCCTAAAAGAATAAATTCCATTCTAGCATTCTCCCTGGAAGGAGCCACTAAACCTGAGAGGCTGATTAGGTTAGCTTGAGCTAACGAGACAGGGTAAACCTAGGTAAGCCGTGGGCAACTTGAAGGAGGAAGTTGTCCCAGCACACAGGTTGTAAAAGAACATTGGAGCCGGGCTCGGTGGCTCAGCCTGTAATCCCGGGCCTTGGGAGGCTGAGGTGAGTGGATTGCCTGAGCCTGCGGGTTCGAGACCCGCCTGGGCAAGCGAGACCTCATCTCTACAATAAATCAAAAAACCAGCCGGGAGTGGTAGCACGTGCCTGTAGTTCCAGCTACTCGGAAGGCTGAGGCGGAAGGATCGCCGGAGCCCAGCAGGTCGAGGCTGCGGTGGCCGGGAGCGGCCACTGCACTCCAGTCTGGGCGACAGAGTGAGACTCCAACTCAAAAAAAAAAAAAGGTATAGTGAGTTTGAGGGACTTGGGGGCAAATCAAGAAATAAGATATGGCTGTGATGTGACTGTGGCACACAAAGAGCTTTATTTGTGTGAAACTTGAACAGGTTTGTATGTGAGATAAGTCCCTCACAAGATGAGACCTTCCAAAAGCTATGGCACAAAGGCTACCACCCAGAAGGAGAGAGGAGCAAATGAACTCCTAAGGGAGAAAGAGGTCAGAGAAGTGGCTTAAGTGTCTGGGTGGTATTACTCAGCAGCCCAATGGGAAGTGCCTCTCAGAAAGTTCTGAAGAGCAGCAGAAGTTCTGGGGTCTTATGCAACTACAAGGTTTATCTTATATATGGCTGGCCGATGTTGGGTACAGTTTTGAGGGGTATGCAAAGCAGGCAGGCTTTCAATCACTAAATACCTGCCTGATTGAGCTATGTTTAAAATGTGTAAATGTTTGAGTTTGGCACCAGTGGGCTTTTTAAATAGCAAGTTCTAGCAAGCTGTGAAGAAGAACACAAGACCAAGATACAGAAGACATCTTTTGTTTATTTGTGTAATACAGGTTAAGTGCAAAAAAAAAAAACAGAAAAAAGCTAGCATCGCGAGTCTCACACCATATGTGTTACCCAGAATACAATTTTGAAAAATCCCATATCTCCAATAACAGAACAATCACAAGTTAAATAAGAAGACAACCAAAGACTTCAATACTGAGAAGATTCAAAGGTTAGAATTATCTGACAAAAATTTTAAAGATACTATTATAAAAATGCTCCGGTAAGCAAATATGAAGACACTTAAAACAAATAAATAAAAGTACTTCAGCAAAGAAATACAAGATTTTTTTTAAAGGAAAATTAAAAAACTGAAAAATACAATAACAAAAATCCTAGAGGAAAACCTAGGAAATACTCTTCTGAACATTGGCTAAGGAGTCACCTAACCCACCTGTCCATGCCTTTTAGGAACTGGACAGCACAGCAGAAGGTGAGCAGCAGGCCAACAAGTGTAGGTTTATCTGTATTTGCAGCCACTCCCCATTGCTGGCATTAGGACCTGAGCTCCACTTTCTGTCAGATCAGCAGCGACATTAGATTCTCATAGGAGCAGGAACCCTATTATGAACAGCACATGCGAGGGATCTAGAAATAAAGTGTCCAATAAATATAATGTGCTTGAATCATCCCAAAACCATCCTCCCCTCGTCTCCCACCCCTCTGCCCCTGGATGCATGGAAAAATTGTCTTCCACGAAACAAGTACCCGATGCCAAAACAGTTGGAGACCTCTGTAGACAACAAATGTATGATGAAGTCCTCAAAAGTGAAGGCAACAAAAACTAAAATTGACAAGTGTGAACCTAATTAAACTAAAGAGCTTCTGCACAACAAAAGAAACTATAAACAAAGTGATTAACCTATATAATGGGAGAAAACATTTGCAAACTATGCATCCAACAAAGGCCTAATATTCAGAATCTTCGAGGGCCTTAAACAAATCAATAGGAAAAGTACATATAACCCTATTAAAAAGTAAGTAAATGACACGAACAGACACTTCTCAAAAGAAGACATACAAATGGCCAACAAACATGAAAAAAATGCTGAGCATCACTAATCCTCAAAACAATGCAAATCAAAGTCACAATGAAATACCATCTTACACCAGTCAGAATGGCTATTATTAATGATTCAAAAAACCACAGATATTGGCAAGGTTGAGGAGAAAAGGAAATACTCATACACTGTTGGAGGGAATGTAAGCTAGTTCAACCCCTGTGGAAAGCAGTTTGGAAATTTCTCAAAGAACTAAAAATAGATTTACCATTTGACTCAGCAATCCCACTTCTGGAAATATATCCAAAGGATCATAAATCATTCTACCAAAAAGACTTGTGCATTTATATGTTTACTGCAGCATCATTTACAATAGTGCAAACATGGAACCAACGTAGGTCCCCATCAACAGTGGATTGGATAAAGAAAATGTGGCACATATACATCATGGAATATGACACAGCCATAAGATAAAAAATAAAACAAAATAAAATATAAAATATAAATTTGTTCATCTTCTGTCATTTACCAATCACCTACAGTTATTTCTTTTTAAAAGAAGCAGGCATATTAAAAGTTTTTTTAAATTATTAAAAGTTGGAATTAAATTAATAATTCCAATAATTTCCTGATTTTCTTTAATTTCTGCATAGTATCAATTAATATCATTTTTTCAAACTATGAAAATATGTCATTATGCATTATTTCTTATTTGTAAAACTGCATTTGCTTCACAAAAGTAGTTGTATATGAAAAATAATTTATTTTCAAGAAATGCCTATATTCGTATAACGTCTTGCATTCAAAATAGAATATTGTCATCAGAAAATAATTTCCCGGGATTGGCAGTAGTGGGAAACTGCCAGGAGGGAAGGTCACACCTCATCAACAAGGGTACCTGCATAATAAACATTTGTATACCTAACCCTGAATTGTATCTCACATCTTTAAAAGAAAAAGAAAAGAAAAGAAAAGAATTTCCCATGTTCTATAACGTTTACAAAGGCATATCTTATTGATCTCAGATTTCATAACATTACTATTTTTAATTTATTATTTTTATTTTTTATAATCCTATGTATTTCTTTAAAATGTACTGCTTGGCCTGGTGAAGTGGCTCATGCCTATAATCCCAACACTTTAGGAGGCAGAGGTGAAAAGATAAGATTGCCTGAGCCCATGGGTCTGAGACCAACCTAGGCAACTTGGCGAGACGTCATCTCTACAATAAATAATAAAATTAGCCGGGTGTGGTAGTGTGTGCCTGTAGTTCCAGTTACTTGGAAGACTGAGACAGAAGGATCACCTGAGCCCAGCCAGATCGAGGCTGCAGTGGCTGCAAGTGTGCCACTGTACTCCAGCCTGAGTGACAGAGTGAGACTTCAATCCCCCCCCAAAAGTACTGCTAAACATCATTATAGCCAATTTGTGGAAAATTTCCTATTTTCCATTTAACCTTATCTCAAAAACAGGGCAAGTTCACCTCTGAATACACAGATGATGAAAGAGTAATCATAAAACTAAGCCATTAATTTTTCCAACTATAATTATGGGTAAGTGAGAAAAGGGAACTTTGAAACCAACCTCATGTTCAAATCAGAAGTGAAAATTATAAATATGGTTTTTACATGAACCAGTCAGCTGTCAAACATGACATTTAGTGGAACAAAAAATATATCATTTATTTGTGTTGAGAACATTCCAAATCTTTCTTCTAACTAATGGAAAAACCAATAAATTATTATTATTGTATACATTTATCAAAATATCACATATACTTCAGAAAGATGTGCACAATTATGTATCAATTTTTAATAATTAACAAAAAAAGAAACCCTACAAAATATTTATTTGTCAGAAAAATTTGCTTAAAAGCATTATTCATATCATAATAACTTTTTCAGCTAAGTATTTTCTCAATCAACTATGTATTAACTGACAGTTTAGTTGTGATTGTATGGGTATGTGAGAAATGTATATCATTGTTATTATGATGAAAAAATTCATGAATCAATGCTAGTGAAGGAAGGTAGGAAGTTAGAGAGACATTCTGATATGAAAGCATAGCCAAACAAAGTGTGAGAGACATAATATAGCCTTGGAAACAGTGATTCCTAGAGCTAGCGCACAAAAGACAAGGAGAAAAAAATAAGGCTGTGGAGGTTGGTAGAGGCTGTTATCATTATCTCAAAAATGTGGTCTTAAAGACCAGATATTACCATCTTTTGACCCTAAAAACCTATTTTTTCATTGTCAAAAACCATGCAGATACCCATGTGGTATTAATTATACTGTTACTGTCTATTGATAAAAAAATGAAAAAATTGCAGTAAATTCACCAGTAATTTTAAGTAAATTTTTATTTTATCCATAAAGAAGAAGAAATATAGGTTCTCAAATCCTCAAACACAGCTTAAATATAAAATTGTATTTATTATATGAGTCATTTTTTTGTATCAACTCATAGAAAAGAAGTATAGAGCCCTTTTTGAATTACTTAAAACTTAACTTTTGTTACAAATAATTGGTTAAATTAAGTCATGCTTTATTTAGGTATACTCAATAGCACTGAAAAGGAATAGGTAATTGTGTTTTAGAGCAGGCAGTGGCAAACTGAGTTGACAGGCCAAATCCAAAACCTTTCTTGTTTTATAATAGAGTTTTATCACAACACAGTCACACTCCTTAATTTATGTTTTATCCAGAGCTGCTTTCACACTACAAAGGTAGTGTTGAATAGTTGACAGAGAACATATGGCCACAAAGTCCAAAAGATGTACTGACTGGCTCTTTGCAAGAAAAAAAGGCTTGTCATTCCCCTGTTTTAGAATACTGTGAATGATCACATTATAACGAGTTACTAATTGATAGCCTTTAAATTATAGTTTGGAATATTCAAGTTATTTTCTTCTTATGCACAGGGCATATACAATCCTATATTCACTCATAAGACAGGAATATAGGTGACCCTACACACTGTAAACTTTTATTTATTTGCTAATTTTTTATGGTTTTCTATAACACAAGTCTAATGAAATTCCAAAATCAGCCTTTGATTTCATAACATCGTTGTACATTTGATCACTCAGCCTAATACTTGATAACAAATTATTTTATATTCCAATTATTCACAAGAAGCAGCATTCACCAGCAGTCAGTAATTAATGATATCTTTCTTGTTTTTATTCCTTCCTGTATTGAACAGAGAATACACAGGATTCTATCTGGACCTGCTTTCAGTACATGTACATTTGATAAAGGGAAAAGAGCTCAGTTCCAAATAGAACATGGGTACCAATGTTTTAAAATCATGGTTTCCCAACCTTAGCTCCATTGACATTTTGGACCAGACAATTATTTGTTGTGGGAAACTGTCCTCTGCATTGTGGGATGCTAGCAGCATCTCTCACCTCTAACCACTAGATACTAGTAGTACGGCTTTTCTTCCCCAAGTTGTGACAACCAAAATTATCTACAGATATTGTCAAATGTTCCTTGGAAAGCAAAATTACCCCTGACATAGAACCACTGTTGTAAATCAAGGCATATTTTTGTACCAAGAGGCATGTTTTATTACACAAGAGTAAGCCTACTGGGTGAGAATGAGACTAGCAGAAGTCAGTCATTTTTCATTTTTATTTTTCATCTCATTAAGACAAAAGGCCATTTTGATATCTGTTAAGCTACCCTTTTCAGAACGGTATTATTTCATTTTTTTAAATTTGTGAAGGAAAGAAATTTTATTTTAATCATTTTAATTTTATATTCTCAAATGTTAAGACATGAGTTAACATCTGTGGAAATGAGAATGTGAAGAAAATGCTCCATGATTCCAGTTGCATTCCTCTCTCCACATTGGAATCTGATGTTTTGAGAGACTGGGTAATGCAGCTTCTGGGGATAGGAGAGTCGAATGGGAATGACAAAAGTTTGAGTGAGAGAGGATGAAAGGTAAAGTAGCTATTTCTGGGGAAGGTTAGGGTACAACATCTGGAGAGTGGAGGAAGAAAGTATTCCTAAGGTCATATTGCTTAGGGTCTTCCCCTAAGCAATAGGGGAACTATTTGTTCTGTTATGAAACCCCAATGCCAGATGGCACAAGATTCTCACTGGGACTCATCTTGGCTCCATTTTCTGTTTCTTCACTTTCTGTTTTTCCATCTGTTCAACACCAGATGGTGCCAACAGACCATAGGACCTCCAGCAAATTCTTCCTGTCATCTCCAGCCTCCTCTTCTTTACCTAAAGTTTGTTGGGCTTTATTGGTGAAATTTCTTCTAATTCCCTTTCTTTGGAAAATCTTCCTATTACCCCGTTGAAAACAAAAGTAATGACTTCCCCACTATTAAAATCCTGTGCTCTTTTATGATCCAACTACATTAGACTACTTATACAATGGCAATACTTTAAGCTATTTATTCTGTGACTATGCTTTCATATATCAACATTTATTTCTTAATAAATAAAATTATATTTTAGGTACAAATAATTGGTTCTGGGTTTGCCTTTTTATATAATTTGGATAGTTCCTGAGGTTCCAAATATGAAACTGTGGAGCCCAACACTGAAAGGCCACTAGCAAGACCAACACATACTCAGAAGTCATTGTTTAGGAAAGAGTCTATCAATTCAGAGACCAAGATTTGATGGATGTGCATATAGGAGGAGAAAGAGAGAATGGGTTTTGAATAGCAGTAGCCTTCTGTGATAGAGCAAATGATAGTGTGTCTGGCTGGGCCTTTTGCCCCAGTGCCTAGGGAGTTTCTTAGTCCAGATTCTCTAACGGAAGTACTGATGTTTTATTTGGGAGATGTAAACACAAAGCAGCAATGGTTGGGAAAAAGGAAATTGAAAGAAGAAAAATATGAGGCAATGTGAGGTTATGTATTTTCACATGAATTAGCACTTCCTGACAAACTTCAAGGTGACGCAGAGGGTTGTTTCATAGATGCTTTAATCTGCACTTGGGACAGTTCCTTAGCCAAACTGGAAGAAGAAATCCTGCCTCAGGTGGGGGAAGAAAGGAGAATTTATGAAACTATATGGAAGAAGAGGGAGTTATGCTAAGGACTGCTATTGTTGTAGTTCAAGTGAAATAAGGATTAAGAATTGAGCATTGATTCAGCAATAAAGAAGTTACCGGTGACATTTAAAGAGAAGCAAATTATTTCAGCCACCTCCAGACTCTTCTGCTGTGAAATATGGAAAACTAATAATTTTCTTTCCTGGGTTTTATGTTGTTTTATTTCATCTTGTTTTGTGAAAAGGTTTATTTGGTGATATGCTTTCCCATCATCCTGGAGATGAAAAGTTGAGCTCTAGTGTTTCCTCAGTGGTTCTCTTTTCTCTTTCTAATTACATCTCTAATTATTTTACTGTTTCAAATAATTAAAAGCATATATAATTAAACATTCAGTTGCTTTATATTTGTCTTCCAACTATAGTAAATCTAGAACTTGGACTACAAAAAATTATTTTTTTTATTTTAAAGATGTGGGATACCATTCAGGGCTAGGTATGCAGATGTTCATTATGCAGGTACCCTTGTTGAAGAGGTGTACCCCTCCCTCCCCTAGCAGTTTCCCACTACTGCCAACCCCTTTCTGATAGTATAATAATAATTGTTCAAGGTCCACTTATGAGTGAGAACTTATGGTACTCTGTTCCTTGTTTCTATGATAGATCACTGAGTATCTAAACCCATCCAAGTTGCTGTGAAGTCCATATGTTTGTCCTTCTTAATAGCTGCAAAATATTCCATTGTGTATATGTACCACATTTTCTTCCAGTCCACCTTCAATGGGCAGCATAATTGGTTCCATGTTTTTGCTGTTGTGAATAGAGCTGCAACAAACATGCATGCTCGGGTATCTTTTTTGTAGAATGATTTGTGTTCCTCCAGGTGTATTCCCAATAAGGGGTTGCTGGGTCATATGGAAGGTCAATGTCTAGTTCTTTCAGAAATCACCACACTGTCTTCCAAAGAGACTGCACTAGTTTACATTCCCACCAACAGTGTAGAAGTGTTCCTTTTCCCCTGCATCCTCACCAGCATCTGTTGTTGTTTGTTTTATTAATGATAGCCATTCTTACTGGGGTTAGGTGGTATCTCAGTGTGGTTTTGATTTGCATTTCTCTGTTGATGAGTGAGGCTGAGCACTTTTTTATGTGTCTATTGGCTGCCCATATCTCTTCTTTTCAGAAGTGTTTATTCATGTCTTTCACCCACTTTGTAATGGGGCTGTTTTTTTTTTCCTTTTGGTGCATTTGAATTCCTTGTATATCATAGATGTTAGGCCTTTGTCAGATATACAGTTGGCAAATATTTTTTCCTATTCTGTGGACTTTCTCCCTGTTCTCTTGATGGTTTCTTTTGCTTTGCAGAAGCTCGTCAGTTTGATGAGGTCCCACTTGTCTATCTTATTTCTTATGGTATGGGCATTTAGGGTTTTGATCA
>CAUYQG010007434.1:0-13260 GCA_963574415.1 Tarsius wallacei | reverse complement strand
TGCCTGAGCCCACAGGTTGGAGACCAGCCTGGGCAACTTGGCAAGACCTCATCTCTACAATAAATCAAAAAATTAGCCAGGCATGGTGGTGCATGCCTGTAGTTTCAGCTACTTGGAGGACTGAGGTGAAAGGATCACCTGAGCCCAATAGGTCGAGGCTGCGGTGGCCGTGAGCATGCCACTGCACTCCAGCCTGGACAACAGAGTCAGACTCCTATTCAAAAAAAAAATCTCAGATCCCAAAGGTAAGTAATAAAAGCTCTGAATTGTATAGCATAGCTTCAGTCTCTGTGAAGGATATGGTGCTACCAACTTTACATTCACACAAAATAGAAAATGTTTTTGTTTTGTGTGTTGTTGTGCCTTGTGCACATGGACCTGGCGCAGGCCTAACAGGTTACTGGGGAGCTGAGAGTGAGAATAAAGGGTCTGGAGTCCAAATGCTGACCCTCCCACATATGCCGTGATCCCCACACGTTCCTGAACCACTCAGTGTATCAGTCTCCTAAAATGGTGAATAACAGTTCAGACCTCAAAGGCATAAATCAAGTGAGGCAACACAAAATAACGGTCACAGAAGGAACCAGACTGTGGTTAGTGACAAATAACTGTGACCTGGCATAACTGAACATCTCCCCTTCCCCACTAAGAATTCAGAGATCATCAGAGGCTCACTCTGGCCAAGGGGTGAGTAATAAGATGCCGTTTTCTGGGCGTCACCAAAATCATAGACCACAGGGAAGGCTGGGCCATTGTCAGTCCAACACTTTCCTTCTCCGTATTTCACTGGATATTTCTACAAGGAACAAAAAAAGTCACCAAGTAAAGGACTACAGCTCCACAGTTACAAGCATCTCCCAGGGAGGCTGTCATTCCCCGGGGCAGAAACAATGCTTTGTCAGTAACTGAGATTCTTTTTTTTTTAAGCAGGATTTATTGAGCGGACAGAAAAGCTCCCAAAGTGGGGGGGGACCCAAGGGGATTGCCCAAGATTATTTCAAAACCAGTTAAAATAAGAACCTTTGGCCACTGCCAGTCACTACGGAGCTGTGCTTCCCCCATAGCCCGGCCACTTCTCTCTCAGTCTCTCTCTCTCACTCTTGTGCTCTGTCTCCCTGTCTCTGTCTCTCTCGTTCTTGCTTTCTCTGTCTCTGTCTCTCTTGCTCTCTCTCATGCTCTCTCTGTCTCTGTGTCTCTGTCTCTCTCACTTTTTCTCTCTATCTCTTTGGTCTCTCTCTGTCTCTATTTCTGTCTCTCGCTCTCTCTAGCTGTCTTTGTCTCTCTCACTCTGTCTCTATCTCTCTGTTTCTCTCCCTCTCTGTCTTTGTCTCAGTCTGACACTCTCTGGTTCTCTCTCTCGCTCACTCTTGCGTTCTCTGTCTCTCTAACTCTCTCCCACTCTATCTCACTCTCTCTGTCTCTGTCTCTGAATGTCTCTCTCGCTTTCTCTCTATCTCTATCTCTGTCTCTTTCTCACTCTTGCTGTCTGTCCCTATCTCTCTGTCTCTCGCTCTCGCTCTCTCTTTCTGTCTCTCTCTCCCTCTCTCTTCCTCTCTCTCCACTATTCCTGCCCCCTGACTCTTCTCTTTGCCTTAGGTCTTCCTCTTACCTGGCTCAGAATTCCTGAGAGAAGCAGGGCAGAAGCCATCAGCAAAGCAAGGTTAGGAGAACATAAGCGTTGCTGTCCAACCCTGAACACTTGCCTCTGTCCACTCATGAACCCCAGCCCCAGCCAGCAGCCTGTGTACCTGGTAGAGGCCAAGCAGATTGTGTCCCAGTCTCTGGAAGAAGCCGTTGTTGGTGTGGTACCTCAGCAGGGAGCTGTTTCTCCACTGCTGCAGGGGGGTCGTGTTGGGCACGTGCCAGATGCCCAGGTCCTCAGCCTGGATGTCGTAGTAGCCCGGGTTCTGAAAAGCAGCAGACACTGAACCTGACCACACCACGAGGTCCCAGAAGGCCAAAGGCCCGCAGATGCAGCCTCCACTGAACTGAGCTCTGGGCTCTGGGCGGGCAGGGGGTCAGCCATTCTCAGATACCCCCACTTCCAGTGGGCGACCTCCCCCAACCACCCAGGGCCCTCCCGGCCTTGCGGGAAGAAAGCTGTGATGCAAGACACACACGCCTGTCTTCCTTCTTTTTCATTCCTATCTCCACATCCCACTCCCTCCTGGACGTGTGTGGCCACCACATGCCATCCCCCGCCATCTCCCAAGTGGCTGGGAAGTATCACCACCTTGTAGTCATCACTTGTGGCTGCCTCTGCAGACCCGAAGGTGTTGTAGTTGGCCCAGTTGCCTTCCCCCTCTGGGTAGTCTGCTCTGTTGCCCTGCTGGCTGGACCAGCGGTCGCCCAGTGTGCACTTCCCATGCATGTTGTTCTCATGCACACTGGCCACGAGGGTCCAGCCGCCACCCGCAGAGGTCATGTCACAGAAGGTCTGATAGATGACACCATTCTTGGTGCGGAGGAAATACAGGCCATCTGTAGAGAGAATCAGCCAAGAGCCTTCCTGTGTGAGTGCTGTGGTCCATCTCAGCCCCAGGACCCAGAAAGATCTAGGAACCAGAAACATGGCCTGAAGGCTCCTCTAAATCCCATCATCAAGTGTTCCTAGGGGTACTATAATCTCCCTGAGTGCAGAAGACCACATTCCTGTGACTGAGGCAGAACACAGAATGATCAAAACTCCCAGTACGTTCCTCATGAAGTTAAACGTAGTTATCACAGGACCCAGCAAGCCCCAAATAAAGGAAAACAGGGCCTCCAACAGTGCGTTTGTGTCAATGTTCGTTGCAGCATCAGTCCCAAGAGCCAGAAGGTAGAACCAACTCGAATATTCATCAATAGATGAAGGGGTAAACAAAATGCGCGCGCGCGTGTGTGTGTGTGTGTGTGTGTGTGTGAACACAGTGGATAAAAAGGAATGAAATATCCATGCTACAACATGGGCAGACCTTGAAACCTTTATGAAATAAGCCAGACACACTAGCCGGGGGCGTGGTAGCGCACGCCTGTAGTTCCAGCTACTTGAAGGCTGAGGCGGAAGGATCGCCGGAGCCCAGCAGGTCGAGGCTGCAGTGGCCGGGAGCAACCAGTGCACTCCAGTCTGAGTGACAGAGTAAGACTACAACTCAAAAAAAAAGAAAGAAAGAAAGAAAGAAAGAAGCCAGACACAAAAGGACAAATACCGTATAATTCATTTACATGAGGAAACTAGAATAGGCAAGTTCATCAAGACAGGAAGTAATACAGCAGTTACCAGGGACTGGGGAGAGAGAATACAGAGTGGTTGCTTAACAGACCTTCTGCTGGTGTGATGAAAACGTCCTGGGTGTAGACAGTGATGGTTGTGTAACATTGTGAATATAATTAATGTCACTGAATTGTACACTTTAAATGGGTTAAAATGGCAAAGTGTATTCAATATGTAATATATATATAGTTTACCACAACTCCTTTTTAAATTTAAAAAAAAGGGGGGCCAGGCATGGTGGCTCAAGCCTGTAATCCCAGCACTCTAGGGGACGTAGACAAGAGGATTGCCTGAGCTCGGGAGTTCGAGACCAGCCTGGGCAACTTGGTGAGACCTATCCTACCATAAAGCAAATTAAAAAATTAGCCAGGCGTGGTGGTGCATGCCTGTAGCTCCAGCTACTTGGAAGGCTGAGGCGGAAGGATCACCTGAGCCCAGCAGGTCGAGGTTGTGGTGGCCGTGAGCGTGTCACTGTACTCCAGCCTAGGCGACAGAGTGAGACTCTGACTCAAAAAATATAAGAATAGAAAATAATAAATTTAAAAAAATTAAAAGCTCCCAGAGGACAAAGACCTGATGCCCCAACAGAGCTCTGTACGGATGCTGCATCACTCACCATGTGCACTGTCGCACTTCCCTTTAATTTCCTTGCAGCTTCTGGGCAGAGATGGGGACAGAAAGGAGCAGGTCCATTCCTTGGAGGAGGTACTGGCAGCCTCTGGAGAAGATGCAAAGTTTTATTCTGGTTGCTGGTTTGACACAGAACTCAGCCTTTCCTTGTCACTAGTCCCAAGCTCATCCTAGCACTGTAGAAGAGCCTCACCGCCTGCTGGCAGACCCTGACATCCAGTACCACATCCGTTCAGCCCATCTATCCCGACATCCAATGCAGGCCTCATGCATGCTGTCCTTCATATGACCTCATCCTTTTGCTGGACCCTGTCTTAAGTACTGGGCAGTCAAAGAAATTAGCCTTCCCCTTTTGTGGTCTCTCGTGGGTGTTGTGGACAAGTCAGCAGACAGCTATATAGAGAAGAATCAATGATCAAAGAAAGACAAGCTGGGGGCAATGTCTCACACCTGTAATCCCAGCAATTTGGGAGGCAGAGGCAAGAGGATTGACTGCCTGAGCCCAGGGGATCGAGACCAGCGTGGGCAACTTGGTGAGACCTCATCTCTACAATAAATCAAAAAATTAGCCTGGTGTGGTGTTGCACACCTGTGGTTCCAGCTTCTTGGAAGGTTGAGGCAGAAGGATTACCTGATCCCAGTAGGTTGAAGCTGTGGTGGCTGTGAGCATGCCTCTGCACTCCAGCCTGGGTGACAGAGTGAGACTCCAACTCAAAAAAGAAGAAGAAGAAGAAGAAAAGCCCAAGAGAATAAAAGAAAGACCCTAAGGTGAAAATGGAGAGTCGAGAGGCCAGACTGGAGGCAGGGAGTTGTCTGGAGTAGGATGCGGCGTGGGGGAGTTGTCTCATGTCTTGGTCACAGAAGGCCTCCTAGCCCAGGTGACACCTTAGCTTATTCTAAGAGGCAAACATGATTTATCAGTAGAAAAATAAAAAGAAGAGAATTCAAGGCAGGAAGAACAGCACATTTAAAAGCCTGGAGAAAAAAATATATACTCCAGTCTGTTAAAGAAATATAAGTAGCTTAATGTGACTGAAACATAGGGTGAGGTAGGGAGTGGTGAGATTGTGACCAAGAGACTAGCAGAGGCACAGAATGAAGAACCCTATATACTAATCCCAGTTCTAAAGAGTCAGCAAACTATTTTAAAAGTCTTGAGGAAGGCCGGGTTTGGTGGCTCATGACTATAGTCCTAGCACTTTGGGAGACCGAGGCGAGAGAATTGCCTGAACCCATGGGTTCGAGACCAGCCTGGGCAACTTGGCAAGACCTCATCTCTACAATAAATTAAAATAATAATAATAACAACAACAATAACAATGAAAAGAAATACAGATTTTAAAAGCCATTATTATTATTATTGTAGAGATGAAGACTGTGAAGAGAACATTCTCTGGGCACACAGCTGACTATGCAATTCCCATGGGAATCCCATGGCGAAGGCCACAGGAGAGAAGAGCAACTGTTCTCACCAGAACCCCCTCAGGGCCACACAGGTACACGACCTGGTCCAGGACATGCCTCACTGCTGCAGGCCAGATCCCACAAGAAGTCAGAAAGGAACACTCAGCCTACATCCAAGTCAGCCTCTGAGCATCTCAAAAACACACTCTGTGGCCCAGGAGAGACCAGGATCCTGGGAGCCACCCTGCTCAGCTCTGTTCTTGAAGAGGGACTGTTGCCCCCTGGAGGTGACTCACCCACACTGCAGCCTCTGGTGGCCACAATGAGTAACAGCAGGAAGGAGAACTGGGTCATTGTAACCTGAAGAAACACAAGATGCAGGTCACCCATCTCCACCATCTCTTTTCTCTACATCCCTACCCCAACCCCTGTCCAATCAGTCCTACAGACTCTAAAGCCCCTTGCCTTTTGTTTAAACTTCACACATCTCTGGGACCAAAGGCAGACCTAAGCTGAAACCAGAGATTCCCCCCACTCACAGACTTCCCTCCCGCACAGAGCGCTCCCACCATCCTGCCACAGGTGCAGAGTTCAGAGTTGCCAGCGGAGTGCAGCTTGCTCTGCAGAGGTTTCTGATGTGGGGTGAGGCTCTGAGCCCTTTATGGAGAAAGTCCACTGGGGCCGAGCCTAGGCTTCCAGCCTCGCCCTCCCCTGGCACAATTCCCAGTGCCCCTGAGGCCACTAATTATCTCAGGGCAAATTGTTTATATAGTGATAACTCATGGAATTAACAGGCTGTACAGGATCTAAAATGTCTGTTGTTCCTGGATTTGGTGATTTCATTCACCTGTGTATTTAATTAAAAAAAAAGAAAGAAAGAAATTAACAGTAGTGGTGTTGGTTTGGGGTTTTGTGTCTTTCTTTCTTGCAAGATAAAAGCTTTTTAAAAAATTAAATATCGGCCGGGCTCGGTGGCTCAGCCTGTAATCCCACGCCTTGGGAGGCTGAGGTGAATGGATTGCCTGAGCCCATGGGTTCGAGACCCGCCTGGGCAACTTGGCGAGACCTCATCTCTACAGTAAATCAAAAAATTAGCCAGGCGTGGTAGCGCACGCCTGTAGTTCCAGCTACTTGGAAGGCTGAGGCTGAAGGATCGCCGGAGCCCAGCAGGTCGAGGCTGCAGTGGCCGGGAGTGGCCACTGCACTCCAGTCTGGGCGATGGAGAGAGACTCCAACTCAAAAAAAAAAAAAAAAATTAAATATCTAGGCTGGGCACAGTGGCTCATGCCTATAATCCCAGCACTTTGGGAGGCCAAGGTGAGATGATTGCCTGAGCCCATGGGTTCAAGACCAGCCTGGTCAACTTGGTGAGACTCCTATGTCTACAGTAAATCAAAAAATTAGCCAGGTGTGGTAGCACACGCCTGTAGTTCCAGGTACTTGGAAGACTGAGGTGGAAGGATCACCTGAGCCCAGCAGGTCGAGGCTGCGGTGGCAGGGAGCATGCCACTGCCCTCCAGCCTGGGCAACAGAGCAAGACTCCAACTCAAAAAAAACAAAAAGACAAGAGAAAAGATGGATCATGTCTTCCCATGTCTCCTTTTTCAGATAAAGTAAGCTTTTCCAGAGACCCCACCAGCACACTTTTCCTCATGTCTTATGACCAGAGATAGGTCACTTGCTATATTAGTTTGCTAGGGCTGCCATAACAGAACACCACAGACCTGGTGGCTTAAACAACAGCAGCTTATTTTCTCACAGTTCTGGAAGTAAAAAGACCAAGATCAACCTGTTGGCAGGCCTGGCTTCTTCTGAGGTCTTTCTCCTCGGCTTGCAGATAGTGACTTTCTCTCTGTCCCCTCACGTGGTCTTTTCTGTGTGCACGCACCCTGTTGTTTTCCTTTGTGTTCATATCTATCTTTTTTTTTTTTTTTTTGAGTCAGAGTCTCAGTGCAGTGGCACGTTCACAACCACCGCAGCCTCGGCCTACTGGGCTCAGGCGATCCTTCCATCTCAGCCTTCCAAGTAGCTGGAACTACAAGCATGTGCCATCATGTCCAGCTAATTTTTCTTGATTTATTTTATTTTATTTATGTATTTATTTATTTTGAGTTGGAGTCTCACTCCGTCGCCCAGACTGGAGTGCAGTGGCCGCTCCAAGCCACCGCAGCCTCAACCTGCTGGGCTCCGGCGATCCTTCCGCCTCAGCCTTCCAAGTAGCTGGAATTACAGGCGTGCGTTACCATGCCCGGCTAGTTTTTGATTTATTGTAGAGATGAGGTCTCGCTTGCCCAGGCGGGTCCCGAACCCATGGGCTCAGGCAATCCACTCACCTCAGCCTCCCAAGGTGCGGGATTACAGGCTGAGCCACCGAGCCCGGCTTTGATTTATTATAGAGACGAGGTCTCACCAGGTTGCCCAGACTGGTCTCGAACCCATGGACTCAGGCACTCCTCTCACCTCAGCCTCCCCATGTGCTGGGATCATAGGTGTGAGCCACAGTGCCTGGCCCATATCTCCTCTTCTTTTAAGGACAACAGCTATATGGGATTAAGGCCCACCTGAGCAGCCTCATTTTGGCTTAATCACCTCCAGGTTCCTGTCTTCAAGCACAGTCACATTCTGAGGTACCGGGGTTAGGATTCAACATATGAGTTTTGGGTGGACACAATTCAGCTCATAGCAATGCCCACTCCTGATCTAATTTCTGGTCAACAGGAGGGAACTATGCTAATTGGCTCAAACCAGTTGTCTGGACATGGGACTGATGTTGGTGAGCTATACAAGAAGGCTTTCCTCTGACCACCATTTCTTTTTTTTTCTTCTTCTTCTTTTTAATTTTTGTCTCTTCCATCTTGCACAAAGGGTGTATTAAAACAACCAAGCCTGGTATGGTGGCTCATGCTTGTAATCCCAGTACTTTGGGAGGCCAAGATGGGAGGATTACTTGAATCCAGGAGTTTGAAACCAGCCTGGGCACTGTAGCAAGGCCTCGTCTCTACAAAAAATTGTAAAAAAGTTAGCCAGGCATGGTGGCCTAAGCCCAGGGGTCAAACTGTGATCATGCCACTACACTCTAGTCTGAGAGACAGAGTGAGACCCTAACTCCAAAGAAGAAGAAAGAAGAAGAAGAGGAGGAGGGGGAGACGGAGAAAGAAGAAAGAAAAGGAAGAAGAATAAAACAACCAGATGCAAGACTTGAAGGGGAAAGTATCCAGAATTCCTTTTCTTCTTTTATCTTATGAAAGCCAGTTAGGGGCCAGGCGCGGTGGTTCGGCCTGTAATCCCAGCACTTTGGGAGCCAAGGTGAGAGAACTGCCTGAGTCCACAGGTTCGAGGTCAGCCTGAGCAGCTTGGCGAGATCTCATCTCTACAATAAATCAAAAGATAAGCCAGGTGTGGTAACACACGTCTGTAGTTTCAGCTACATGGAAGGCTGAGGCAGAAGGATCGCCTGAGCCCAGCAGGTCAAGGCTGTGGTGGCCATGAGCGTGCCATTGCACTCCAGCCTGGGCAACAGAGTGATACTCTGACTCAAAAAAAAAAAAGTGTTATGAAATTGTCTTTGGTTTTAGAATGACATGGGAAAAAAGATTCAAATTCTCCAGTGGAACAAAGTTATACAAGGATTATTATTATCATTATGTCGTTGCTGCTGCTGCTGTTGTTGATGTTGTTCTTGAAACAGGGAGAGCAAAACAAAGCCTTGGAATAGCAGCACTTCCCAAGGCCCTGAGCTCCATGCTAAAATTGCCTGTGGACATCCCTAACCCTCTGCTGCCTCCAGTGATGGCCAATTCCTTCTCCACACAGCAGCCAACAAGTCTCCTAAAAAGTGCAAACCATCCCACCATGCTATTAAAAATATCTATTGGCCAGGCTCGGTGGCTCAGCCTATAATCCCAGCACTTTGGGAGGCCGAGGTGAGCGGATCATGTGAGCCCGCGGGTTCGAGACCAGCCCCGGCAGGTTGGTGAGACCTCATCTCTACAATAAATCACAAAAAAAAATTAGCTGGGCGTTGGTAGCACACACTTGTAGTTCCAGTTACATGGAAGGCTGAGGCAGAAGGATCACCTGAGCCCAGCAGGTCGAGGCTGTGGTGGCTGTGAGCGTGCCACTGCATTCCAGCCTGGGCGACAGAGTGGGACTCCAACTCAAAAAAAAAATCTGTCATTCTTCGTTACTAGAGAACCAAGTTCAAAGTCCACAGCATTGAGTTTGTATCCGTTATGCACTGCAACCACTCATTGTGGTGTAAAACAACAATCATGTTTTTGTTCACAAGGCTGAAATTTGAACAGAGCTTGGTGGGGATGGCTTGTTTCTGTTGCACGTGGGGTCAGCTGGGACATTTTAATGCCTTCTCTGGTCTTCAATCACTTATAACTAAGTTGGATTGCTCACATGTCTGAAAGCAATCATGAACCCGTGGCTGGAGTCATTGCGAGTGTGTGAACACCTGGCCCTTGCCCGCTACACCTTTCTCATCCCCTTATATGTTTTAGATCAACTTGCCAGGTCGTGGACCTTCCATGTGCACCAGAGGACAAGAATCAGAAGAGGAGTTAAGCAGTAACTGCAGAGGCAGCAAGGAATGTTACTGCACTGGCAGCCAAGAGACTCTGGGGAAACTGAGAAAAATGTCAGGAGACAGCAGTTGCAGCCAACTGATAGTTCCACTATCCTTCATCCTAAATCAGAAAGGGGGAAGAGTTTGAAACCAGATTGTGTGCAGTGACAAGCTGGGCATTGTGGAGAAGTGGAGAGTGTTGATAAGAACGTAAAAGAAGAAAGAGACACTTGTTTTAACAGAGGGTTGCCTTCTGTGGATTTAAATTTGTCATCAATGGCCAATCTATGTCAAAGTAATTCAAAATACACATGAGACCAAAAAATATAGAGAGAGACAATATGTGTACCCCAAGAGAAAATAGTGGAGAAGGAATCACTTCACTCACCCACTCACTCCAGCCTAGCATCTGGATCTCCAAGTGACTTGGCTAGGTTTTATTTTTTATTTTTTTTAAAAAGCTTTATTGTAAAATGTACACATACGGAAAAGGCTATAAGACATAAATATGCACTTTAATGAATTATAAAAAGGTAAATATTCATATAATTATCCTGGTCAAGAAATAAAACTGCCAGCACCCAGAAGCCTCGGAGCTAATCGCCAGCCCAACTGTCAGGTCATCAGCACTTGCTTGTGCCCCTGCCATATTGTTCTAAGTATCAGAGCTGTATAAAATGTCTTGGCGTCAGGAGTGGTGGCTCAGCCTGTAATCTCAGCACTTTGGACTCGAAGGCGAAGAAAGGATTACCTGAGATCAGGGATTCGAGACCAGCCTGAGCAACATGACAAGACCTCGTCTCTACAATAAATCAAAAACTTACCCGGGCATGATGGCACACGTCTGTGACTCCAGCTACTTGGAAGGCTGAGGGAAAGGATCACCTGAGCCCAATAGGTCAAGACTGCAGTGGCAGTGTATGCCCACTGCACTCCAGCCTGAGCAACAGAGTGAGACTCTGACTAAAAAAAAAGTCTTGGCATCCAGTAGAGCAAGGGTTCCCACTTCGTTCTTCTTCAAAACTGGCTCACGCCTGTCAGGCCAGTTCTTCAGGAGGTAGAGGCAAGAGAATTGTCTGAGTCCAGGAGTTCGAGATCAGCCTGGGTAACTCGGGGACACCTAGTTTCTATAATAAATTTTCAAAAAAAATTAGCTGGGCATAGTGGTGCATGCCTGTAGTTCCAGCTACTTGGAAGGTTGAGGCAGGATTGCCTGAGCCCACCAGGTCAAGGCTGTGGTAGCTGTGAGCGTGCCACTACACTCCAGCCTGGCCAACAGAGACTCCTAATCGAAAATTAAAATTAAAATTAAAAAAGTGTCCTGGTTATTCTTAGTCCTCCACCTCTATATAAAAATTTTAAATCTACTTAAATTACACACACACATACCCCTTGGGATTTTATTGGAATTACATTAAATCTATAGATAATTTGGGAAAGAACTGATGTATGTAAAATATTAAATGTGACATGTGGCAGTGGCTCATGCCTATAATACTGCACTTTGGGAGGCCAAGGTGAGAGGATTGCCTGAATTCACAGGTTTGAGACCAGCCTAGGCAACTTGGCAAGACCTTATCTCTACAATAAATCAAAAAATTAGCCAGGTGTGGTGGTGTGTGCCTGTAGTTTCAGCTACTTGGAAGGCTGAGGCAGAAGGATAGCCTGAGTCCAGTAGTTTGAGGCTGCAGTGGCTGTGAGTATGCCACTGCACTCCAGCCTGGGTAACAGAGTGAGACTCTGACTCTAAATAAATAAATAAAAATAAATAAATGTGACATTATTTATTTATTATTCTTCATGTTTTTGGATTTTTATTGTTTCTCATACTTATATCTTACTACTTCTCTGTACGGATTTTGTGTATTTTCTGTTATTTTTATTCCTAAGTATTTGACTTTTTTGATGCTATTGTAAATGCCATCTTTTATTTTCTAATGGTTTCATGCTTATACAGAGAAATACAATTGATTTTGTGAAAATTTTATATCTTAATGACATCATAGGAAAGACAGTGTCAAAATAAATATAATTTTTGCTTGAATAAATTTGAATTCAAATTTCAATTTATTTGCATGAATTGAATATTATGAAAAAATATTTTTCTTTACTCTTCTCATTTTGCTACAAACCAATGAAAGCTAATTATTTGGGGAAGAAGGGGCTCATTCAAGAATGGCACTGCCCGCTCCACTGGCCGCATTTTGGGATCCAGGACAGACCTCATCTGATGCTTCAACACGCTCCATCACTCCTGTGCTGTGCAATTCCTCTGCTCCCTGAGCATAAAAGCTACTCACACCTATCCTCCCCCTTAATGAAATGGACAACTTCCTCCTGGGTGGTGCCTGATATCTATTGTCATATTAACCCAATACCGTGAACTTTTCACTGTTTGGTTGTTCCTCACAGCAGTTCTTTTTTTTTTTTCCTCACAGCAGTTCTTGAGAAAAGGTTTATGAGGCACTATATTTGTGAAGTTAATACTGTCTATATTTGTAGATAGAAGGTGTTATGTTGCATATTTCCTGGTACATTAATACAAGGTAATAAAACTGTATCCAGTTCCAAGACAAACATTCAAATAAATTTATACTTTCTAGCCAGGCTCGGTGGCTCAGCCTGTAATCCCACGCTTTGGGAGGCTGAGGTGAGTGGATTGCCTGAGCCTGCGGGTTCGAGACCCGCCTGGGCAACTTGGCGAGACCTCACTCTCTACAATAAATCAAAAATCAGCCAGGCATGGTAACGCATGCCTGTAGTTCCTGCTACTTGGAAGGCTGAGGCGGAAGGATCGCCGGAGCCCAGCAGGTTGAGGCTACGGTGGCCGGGAGTGGTCACTGTACTCCAGTCTGAGCGACAGAGTGAGACTCCAACTCAAAAAAAAAAAAAATTTATACTTTCTATAACACTACATTTCACACTTTAATATCTCTGACATTGAGTGCATCTTCCTTCAACGGCATATCATAGGGGTTTTTTTTTAATTGTAACACTTTATTTAACACAAGACATCTGAAATATTATAATTTAAATATGGACTCAATTATAAAATTATCAATGAAATTTTTTCAGTACTAAATATTTCCTTTATTTGAGTTGAAGTTTCACTGTGTCGCCCAGACTGGAGTGCAGTGGCCAGGTACGTTGTCTTGACGGAAGAACCAATCACCAATCGATTTGGGAAGAGGCTGCTAAGAGATCATCTACATACTGGGCAAGCATGGAGTATTCAGGAAAAATAATACTGTCCAAATCTCCCTTTTAAAAGAATTTATAAAGGCGGCTATGGGCATTTAGTATCCAAGAACATAGGACATTTTGATATTTAATGGCAAATAAAATCAGGTTGACAGAATAATTAAGGATAGAAAAAAAGAAGACAGAACAACTATCTACC
>CAUYQG010007431.1:0-12703 GCA_963574415.1 Tarsius wallacei | reverse complement strand
GGGTATCCCTAGTATTTTACTCTGATATGGATGTTTGCATTCAAATATAAAAATATCTATTGTAGCCGGGCTCGGTGGCTCAGCCTGTAATCCCGCGCCTTGGGAGGCTGAGGTGAGTGGATTGCCTGAGCCAGCAGGTTCAAGACCCGCCTGGGCAACTTGGTGAGACCTCATCTCTACAATAAATCAAAAAATCAGCTGGGTGTGGTAGCGCATGCCTGGAGTTCCGGCTACTCGGAAGGCTGAGGCGGAAGGATCACCGGAGCCCAGCAGGTTGCGGCTGTGGTGGCCGGGAGCGGCCACTGCACTCCAGTCTGCGCGACAGAGTGAGACTCCAACTCAAAAAAAAAAAAAATCTATTTGTAACACAGGGATTTAGAAATTCAAAAATAATTTCTTTAGACAATGAAGGAAAAAGTTATTCCAATCTATATATTCTATGCATGAACTTGCTACTCTATGACACAAAACTTTTTAGGGGGAGCCTAGTCATGTTTGCTTCCCTTCTTACAGAATAGGTCATGCTCTGCTATTTCCTTTCTTTTATGTATAAAAGAAGGCAAAGGGAAATGAAAGATGTGAAGTAAAGCTTCAATGCTAGAGGTATCCTTGACTATATACCCATTAATCTGAAAGTTACATGCAGAAAAGAAGGAAAGGGCAAAGAAATTAAGGCTACTGAATCTAAAATACAATGAATCTTTAACAGGGCTTTAGAAATCAAATGTTAAGAAGAACCAGACCAAAACAGGGCAGTAAGGATAAACAGAGAATAATGAATTGTAAAAATGGGTATACAAGAGACAAGAAAGGTCAATTTGGCAAAAAGAGATGTAGAATTTTGCCTTGAAGTATAAAATTCATTAAGAAATTTTAGAATACACTAGAAATCACAATGTAGCAACAGAGATTTCCGAGTATTCCAGAAAATAAGTCCACTTGATGGTATATTCAAAGGACTTGGTTATAAGATAGCAGCAAGTAGCGTGTATACACTTTAGTTAAATTTAGTATAAATTTTAGTATACACTAGAAATTTCATATAATAAAATGTAACATAAAGAGATTTCCAAATATTCCAGAAAAGAGGCCCACTTGATGGTATATCTAAAGGACTTGGTGATAAGATAGCTCCATGTGGCATGAATCCAGAAAATATCATTAAAATGAGGATGCAGTACATTCATTTTTCTTTCACTCAAAAAGAGAAACTAAGATTATTTTTTAAATAATCAGTAATTACAAAGGACTGCCACGAGTTTCAATAAATGTTTGTATTTTCTGCTAATAAAAGGAATTAAGGTCAGGAGTGAGAGAAGGGTATCAAAGGAAGAGATTCAAATAGTAGTACCTTTTGCATCATCAGAACCTGAAGCCAAGAGTTTAGGATCCATCAAATTAAAGTCAACACTCCAACACCTCTTCTCATGTTCCTGAAAGTAGGAGAAAGACAAAACAGACTAAGACAAATAGAGATCTTAAAATAAATAAAGCAAACAAAACAAAAAAATCAGATATTAATTTACTGATATGATGGTAGAGAAAGAAAAGGCTATGAAAACAAATGAAAAGCAAACCAAGGTGACGATGCAAAGTAATTCCAAAACTTTTTATATATACATTTACAAGATTATTGCTTTTGGACATTCATTTGATGCATTCTATAAACACAAAAATATGAAGAAATGCTTTGGAAAAGCATTTGGTATTACACAGGTATTAAAAAAATACTAAATAGGCTCAAGCCTGTAATCCCAGTACTTTGGGAAGGAGGTAAGAGAACTGCTTGAGCCCAGGGGTTTGAGACCAGTTTGGGCAACTTTGTAAGATCTCATATCTACAATAAACTTTAAAAAAAAGAATAGCTGAATGTGGCAGCACACGCCTGTAGTTCCAGTTACTTTGAAGGCTAAGGTGGAAGGATCGCCTGAGCCCAGCAAGGCTGAGGCTGCAGTAGCCATAACTGTGCCACTGTACTCCAGCCTGGGTGACAGAGTGAGAATCTGACTAAAACAAACAAACCCCACCAAAACCAAAAACTAAATAGTGACTTCAAATATGGAATTATAAAGCACATGAAGTTCTAAAATTATTTAAAAAATGAAAATGTGATTCAAAGAACATATAGCTAGCTAGTTTTTTCACTTACCTGGTAGACCTTTGACCTCTGTCCTGTAAATCCATCCCATAGGATAACAGTACCTTCATAATCACTGCTAGCTAACAGATTCTTATGGTAACTACTCCAACTGATACAGCTGAAAAGAAGGAATAGTTAAAACTTACTTTACATAAAAATAAATAAGAATGAGATATAAATAATTTTGATGCATTCAGAAAGATTTACACTCCTTAAAATTGTCTTCATGAGTTCATAATCATTATTCTGCCCACAATAAATCCAAAAGAGACATATCAATAATTTCTAAATTTTAAAAACTGACACCATGAAGTAATGACCCTTACCACCTTTTACTCTGATCACCATAGAGCCGCTAGCCATCTCTGATACAGAGAAAAGCATGTCTAACAGTAAAGACACACACGCTTGGGGGCTTAAAGCATACCATGGCAGAATGATAGACCTGATGAGACTGTTTAAGTCTCTGGATCCATTTGTGCCAAATCATATAAGCCAAAAAAAAAAAAAAAACCACTTTGAATTGGGTTTCTGTACTTACATCCCAAAAGTCTTGACTAATTTATAATTTAGACTTACGACCAAAATTCCAATTAAAATAATCTGAAAGTTAGAATCAAACTTTCAACATTTATGGTTTCAGCTATTTCCAAGTGTTTCAAAAGTTTACAACATCTAAAAATGTATGTTTTTGCTGAGATGCATATGTGAATCATGCATAAAGGGTATGGGCATTCAGGAAGAAGTTACTTAGAAAGAAGATGATATAGATGACTTCCAAGCATGTGAACAAGTCTTTTGCTCTCTACTAGTTGCACTCATGCTAAATTTCAGAGAGTAGGGGAGTTCATTTGCATTGTAAATATACTTAACTAGAATTACTGGTAGAAATTATATGGAACAGTTGAGAGACACATTGTAGATTTAGACAGACCTAGGCTCAAATTCCAGATCTGCCACTTACTAACTATGGTTCTGGCTAATTTAGTTTACTTTCACAATGAGTGTGCTCCAAATCTGTTTTAGGCATGCTTAGGTATTGATCCTTTACGTCTCAAGCCCAGAGCTTTCAGCCTTGAACAGTTTCTACCATTTACTCCAATGCACCATAAAGTATTGCACATTTTTACATGTGTCATTACAGAACAGGTAGTAGCACATTTAAACCTTCGAATCCATATTTTCATTACAGTAATATTTATTATGAATACTTGCTACGGGCCAAATATTGTGTTGAGTACATGATGGGGAAATTTTTACAAGTATAATCCTATGAAACAGGCATTACTATTATGGCCTCCATTTTGTAAATAAATAGCACGAAATGTTTGAGAGCACAGACTCTACAACCAAACTACCTCAGTCTGAATCCTGGCTCCTCCACATACCAGCTGTGTAATCTTAGACAAATTAATCAACTTACTGTGCTCAGCTTCCTTGTGTATAAAATGGAGCAATAATATTAACTATCTCATTGTTCTGCTAAAGACAAAGCACTTAGAACAATGTCTGAAATATAAGAATTAAATAAAGTTATGTCTTATGCATGTTGTGTTCTCTCCACTTAGGACATAAACTATAACAGATTCTCAATGACAAGTGCATTGATGAACAGGCAGGCTCACAAATGATCAGAGTCCAGTATTTTTATGAATAAAATAGGAAAGAAAAAGGAAAGCTATAACAAATAAATTATATGAAGACTACAATACTTGCAATATTATTAACATTGTTAAAATGCACATATATATATACACATATTATATATGTCATTAATCAAGATAAGAAAGGTACAAGAATCACTGTTTTGAAAATGTTCCAAGTTCTACATAAAGTTATTATTAGTTGATTTCCGTATAGCATTTCCTTTTAAGCCAATGCTCATGAGAACAGTTTAGGAAGATTGTTTAGGAAACAAGCAATTCTAGAATTCCTCTGAGATTTTTTTGGGGGGCAGATCAGAAGTAGGGTCTAGTTTCTACATTTTTAACAACATTTTAGGTTTGAAATACTAAACCTAAATACTAAAGTGTAAACTGAAATACTATTTCTTAAGTGAAAGGCAGAATGTTCTTATAAAAAGAATTATTAAAACTAGCAACAATGATAATATTTAGAGGTATGTGTATGCTAGGGGAAAAATTTCAAATTTTTTCTTTAACACTCCACTCCATGGAGTCACCAACAGCCATCTCCAAATATGATTTCATTTGATTAAGTGAAAGAAAAAAGCAACTTCATGTGGCAACTAGAAAAACAAGAAATAAACCACCAAAGGAGAAAAGCAATCAACGTCTATAAGAAAGATATTGTTTTAAGTAATAATATATCCTCTGTACATACAGTACAATTATAGCATTTACCAGAAATGAGTAAAGGTAAAACAATTGTTATCTACCAATTGTTACACACACAGTATATCATGCCAAGAAAGTAACAAATACCTGATTTTGGAATTGCAAGTCATTTCATTCTCAGGGTAATGAATATCCACTGCATCCTGGATGACTGTGCCATATTCATAGACTTTAATCTTCTTTGTAACCCCAGCAATTGCAAAATAGTCACAATCCCGGTCAAATTCAATACTAAGGGAAAAAATATATATGTGTTTCCTCAGTAAACTATTTACCTATCGTGACATTTACAGTGACAACATTTCAGAATCTGGTATTGTTTGTTTCTAAAGTAATTCTGTCTACAAGCATAAAAGAGCTACTTGAATTGTCTTCAAATTATACTATGTGCAAAGTCCAAAGTAAGTCATCAAAATATATCAAATTACAAGTGGTAGAGAATTGTATATATGTACTATTGTGTATAGGTATACTTTTGCTCCTAGACACCCGGAATGTTTTTCAGTTCAGTTTTTGTAACCATACTACAACGTAGTGAGGAAAGATTTAATGGTTTGAATAGTTTCATATACTAAAACTATGTCAAAAGAAAATTTTCAATTAACTTTTTCCTAAATTCTAGTTATTTCCCTTCCTACCATTTTATGGAGATGATAGAATTTCACAGAATTTAATGTTATTTTAATAAACAGAATTATTATATAAGCTGAATTACTGAAAATTTAGATGATAACAAGGGGACAGAATACACATGAAAAAGACATCATGAAATTATCATTACTTTTCCCCAAATCCATTCCTAATCTTCCAAACAGGTATCTCTCTGAATTATAAATCCCCAATACACATTCCTTATATCACAAACAATGTAAAAAAGAAAAACTAAAAATCTCTCTGGGGAATGCACTCTTCTCTTGTTCACCTTCTCATACAAGTTCTAAAATAAGTTACTTCAAAGCAAACAACAAGACTCTATTCACTTTTATATAACTTAACTGGAGTCTAAACAAAGTTGTTATATAATCCGCTAAAAATCTAATTGGCCTAACAGAAGTAAAAGTTGAAATGAATTATCAGATACATTATTTCTCAATATGATTTAAACATCCTTTCTAGAGGCTTAGTTGATCTACAATTAATTACATAATAATAGCTAATATTCAATGAAATTTTTTTTTTTTTTTTTTTTTTAGTTGGAGTCTAACTCTGTCACCCAGACTGGAGTGCAGTGGCCGCTCCCGGCCACCGCAGCCTCGACCTGCTGGGCTCCGGCGATCCTTCTGCCTCAGCCTTCCGAGTAGCTGGAACTACAGGCACGCGCTACCACGCCCAGCTGATTTTTGATTTATTGTAGAGATGAGGTCTCGCTTGCCCAGACGGGTCTCGAACCCGCGGGCTCAGGCAATCTACTCACCTCAGCCTCCCAAAGGCACGGGATTACAGGCTGAGCCACCGAGCCCGGCTTCAATGAAAATTTATTAACTTCTAAACACTGTGCATGTATTAACTCATTTAATTCTCAGAACAACCATATGAGGAAGGTATTATTATTATTATCATCATCCACATTTTACAGAGGAGAAAACTGAGAGTTGGAGGTGAAATAATTTGCCCAAAGTTAGCCAGCTTCTAAGTAGCCGAGATGGTATTAAAAACCTGGTGGTCTGATTTTAGTGTTGATGCTAATAATTACTATGCTAGCTCACAAACAAAAGCTCACATGTAAAACTCAAAGTATGAAGGCTACAGGTTTAAAATCTAACATAACTATGTATGAAACTGTTTTCTGTATGTTCTTCTCCCCAAATATGCTAGTATTCTGCATTTATTATCATGTATTTAGTGCATGAAAATACAAACACATTCATGATATACTTTTCTCAATGAATTTCCTGTGATAGCTTTTCACAGAATGGTTAATGATAAGCTAATAATTTGGAAAGAAGCTTACTGAGCTGATGATGATGGGTAAGAAAAACATATATTAAGAATATTTCCCTTAAAAACACATTAAGATGCTTACTTTTCATTATAGCTTTAAATCCCCCCTACATTTTATAATTTTAAAAGAATTTCAATCAGTTAAGTGTCACTGACCATAGCACCTTTCAACACATGCTCCTTCCGATAAATATAGCAATGCAATAGATCTATCTGTACAACCTCAACTGAACTGCTGCCTTAGTTACTACTTGCTGCCATGTGGATTCTAATGTAGTGTAACTATAAGGATGGCAATTATTCATCTATTCCAATTCAATTTATGCCCACAGTCTCATGTCACTGAAGGAGAAATAGTACTGTATCTGGTAAAAGACAGAGTTAGAATTGAAATCCTGTCTTTCATGTAGGAGGTTCTGGAATGGCTTCAAGTGATTTCAAATGAACCAGTTATATTATCCCTAAATACTTTTCCTTAATCTACAAACATACATAGCTAATACATCAACAGCATTCCAATATAGTACCCACTAAAACTATGCCAATAAAAACATGCCACTACCAAACTACGAGTTTTTAGTATTAAAAAAAGTTTAAACACTAACCTTTCAAAACAGTTACAAAACACTGCAGGGAGAAAACTGAAAATTAAGTAAAAGCACTTCCTAACAAAATAATTGATATGATGACCCAAATAAGTATATAAGTCTATTATTTCTTCTATTGTTAACCTGTTATTCAAGATAGCTTTCTCCCTTTTTTCAACACATTGTTTAGTTACATTAGCTCATTCTTAACTCTCATACTAAAAGATAAATTTTTTGTTTTGATGCCATTGCTATTACATTCTTATATTTTGGTTATGTTTTATTTTTAATATATCAAGACATCAAGATCCTGTGCTGTATGCTTTAAAAAAAATATTCTGGCGTTACAAGGTCCTTTATAATCTTAAAACAATACAACTTTCATAGAAATATTAATAAAATAGTATAAAGAATAACATTTCTAGTAAATTTTGTTTAAAAGAGAAAGGAAGACAAAAAGCTCCCTTTTTAAAAAATATAGAAGTACTTCCATCCACATCACTAAGACTCAGGATTTAGATACTTCCAAATACTGAACCAATTGCTCCCTACCTCTGACATATTTAATCATATCTATTCTAGAAACTGATCATAAAATAACTCAAAGGAATACTAGTTCTCAGATACAAAAGAGCTTTCTAGAGCTAATACAAAGCAGATGGCCTCTTATTTCACAGTATAATATTTCAGCAGTTTTCATTATGAAATAAGCTAAATAAAAGGTAAACAAATTAACTGAAATGTATCTGTTTATGTAATTAAATTTTTTAAAAACTCTAAGTATTGCTACTGATATATAAGGTTCATTCCTGCCATCCATTGTCATCAGTAAGCATTAAAGCAATCAGTTTATGAAAATTCACTGCAATGATAAATACAATTTCATAGAATTTGTCTTAAATTTCATAAGATGCAAATATATTTCCTTTGAAAAGTAACATCACTGAGAACTTAAACATAGAAATAAACTGCATTTTTTTCTTTCACACTTCGAAATGTTTCAACTGTTAAAAGAAAATGATTGTGGATTGCTTGAGCCCGCGGATTTGAGACCCGCCTGGGCAACTTGGCGAGACCTCATCTCACCAATAAATCAAAAAATTAGCCAGGTGTGGTAGTGCACGCCTGTAGTTCTGGCTACTTGGAAGGCTGAGGCAGAAGGATCGCCAGAGTCCAGCAGGTCAAGGCTGCGGTAGCCAGGAGCATGCCACTGCACTCCAGTCTGGGTGACAGAGTGAGACACCAACTCAAAAAAAACAAAAACAAAACAGAAAACAATTTATTTCAACAATTGAAAAATGTAATTCAGCTATAGGAAACTAGCTGTATTCTTTGTCAAAAGGGCCATCAGTCAAGAGATTAAGCAGCAAGGCAAGAGACTACACAGGACAGCTGATTAATGCACACCTCCAGTACAATGTGGCACAAAGCAATGCAAAGCTGCAATAAACCCAAGCAGTGAATTCTGTCAGTGTTCCCACTATCTGCCATACCTTTTTGCAATTATAAAATAGGTATTGCCGGGCTCGGTGGCTCAGCCTGTAATCCCGCGCCTTGGGAGGCTGAGGTGAGTGAATTGCCTGAGCCCGCTGGTTCGAGACCCGCCTGGGCAGGCGAAACCTCATCTCTACAATAAATCAGAAAAATTAGCCGGGCGTGGTAGCGCGCGCCTGTAGTTCCGGCTACTCGGAAGGCTGAGGCGGAAAGATCGCCGGAGCCCAGCGGGTCGAGGCTGCGGTGGCCGGGAGCGGCCACTGCACTCCAGTCTGGGCGACAGAGTGAGACTCCAGCTCAAAAAAAAAAAAAGAAAAATAAGGATAAGCAATGCTTTTTCCACCTTTCTTTCATTCTATGTGGAAACCAGAAACGTTGCTGGTGAAAATTTAACTATATGAGCTTGAACCCTGGTTTATTATTACAGAGCAGCACAGATAATCACCCTTTATATCAGGGTGTTTGGAAAAGAATAGATGAGATCTGCTGGAAGATTCTTTTGTTATTTAATCATTTATTCATGCTTGATTAAACCCCAATTTTAGCCAGGAGCCGAGTGAGGTGCTAGCGATTGAATAGTGAATTAAGGGAGGTCACTTGTTCCCAAAGAGCGTACAATCCAGGACTTGCAAGCTTTTGTCAAACAAGGTACCAAAAGCCCCAGGAGGGAAAGCACTGGTCATGGGATGCCAGGAGATTGGCGAGAGAGATGATTCTGTTATGCTAAGCAGGCAGATTCATGAAGGGGTCAAAGGTATGGCCTCTTGAGCCAGCCAGCCTACTGGTTTGAGTCCTGGCCCTGCCACTTAGCTTCTGGGTGACCTCAGACAAGTTATATAATTTCTCTGTTCCCCAACGTTCTCCTCTGTGAAAAAAAGATGTGTTGCATAGCAGAGACTTTATTGAATTCTCTGTAACCTCTCCATGCAAAGGAGCTAGTTAAGGCTAATGTATAAGGCCTGCATCTCATACATACAGTTAAAACTATGGAGTGGCGGATAGAGACATGTCACCACCTCCCCAGAAAGTACATTTAACCCCAGAAGCGTTTATCAAAATGTTTCAATTGACAAACTTTGCACAATTAAAGGACATATAAAAGAACCTGGCTTTATTTAACTCGCTACTCTTGAGCCACTCTTAGCTCAGGCGCATTCCTTCTTCTCTTTGGAGTGTACCTCCTCTGTCCTTTTACTAAATAAACTACTCTTTGCTTTAGAAAAAAAGAAAGATGTGGTAGTGCCTACCTCGCACGTCTGTGAGAGGTTACATGGATTGCAGTATGGAAGGTGTTTAGTGCAGGGCCTGCTCATGGTGAGGCCCAATTAGGATCAGTTGTGGTTTAGCAGGGAACAGGCACGGGGGTTTCCTGAGAGTCACAATAATGATTCGGGTCCTGTAGGAGTTGGGAAGCCATTAGAAGGTTTTCAGCAGGAGAGTGATAGGATTAAATTTGTGTTAGAGAGATGGCTGACCTCAGAGCAAGCTGAGGATTGAGGTGAAAGAAAAAAAATCAGAGATGAGAGAAAGAAGTCAGAGATTTGAGAGGCTGAGATGATGGAGCCTGAATCAAGGTCATGGCAGGGAGTCTTAGTTCATTTTTACTGCTATAGCCAAATATCCGAGACCGGGTCATTTATGAAGAACAGAAATTTTATTTTTTACTGTTTTGGAGCCTGAGAAGGCCAAGATCAAGGCACAGCAGATTCCATGACTGATGAAAGCAGCTCTCTGCTTCCAACATGGTGCCTTGTTTCTGCATCCTCCAGAGAAAACAACTGTATCCTCACATGATGGAAGGGATGAAAGGGTAGAAAGGGCCTAGCTCTCTCTATCCAGTCCTTTGATAACATCCCTAATCCCGAAGCCCTCATGAGTCAATCACCTCCTAAAGGCCCCACCTCTTAATACGACCCCATAATCCATTAGGTTTCAACATAAGAGTTTGGGGAGACACATTCAGACCATAGCATAGGGGCTAGAGAGAGAAGTGAATGAATTTGGGGGATGTACAAGAAGCAAAATGGGCACACTTGGTGTGTCTTATTCTGTTTGTGTTGCTATAAGGAATATCTGAGGATGGGTAATCTATGAAGAGAGAGGTTTATTTGGTTCATGGTTCTGCAGGCTGTTCAAGAAGCATGGTGTCAACATCTATTTCCAATGAGGGTCTCATGGCGGAAGGTGGAGGAGAGCCTGTGTGCAGACATCACATGGTAAGAGAGAAAGCAAGAGAGAGAGAGAGAGAGAGAGAGAGAGAGAGAGAGAGAGGGAGAGGAGAGAGAGAGAGAGAGAGAGAGAGAGAGAGAGAGAGAGAGAGAGCAGGAAGGGGCCAGGCTCTTTTTTTTTAGCAATCACTCTCTCTGGAACTAATAGAGCAAGAACTCACCCTCCCTGCAGCAGGGAAGGCATTAAGCTATTCATGGTAGACCCACCCCGCCCTCATGACCCAAACACCACCCACTAGGCCCCACCTCCAAAATTGGGATGCGGTTTCAGCCTGAGGCTTTGGCAGACAAATATCCAAACCATAACAGGACAGTTGAGTTAAAATAGAACATGAAGGGGAGACAGTGAGGGGGGCCATCCTTCTGTTTGTTGAGGATGCTGGACAGTTATAAAAAGATGTAGAGATGCTCTTTATTCTCATCCATAGGAATCGTCTCTTCTGAATTTTTACATTCTCTGAGCCTGGGGAGACACTGGCATAGAGAATATGTTCAAGACATATCTGTTAGGGGAAGGACTGCTTTCCCCACCTGGGTAAGTCAGGGTAAATATTAGTGGAGACCTTTGAAGATCCAGCCAGGACCTTGTTCAGTTTCTTTAAACTCTTCATTAAGTCCAAAAGATCAAGGCACACATGATAAAATGATCCAAAAACCACACAATAGTAATAAACCCTCTTTTCTAAGAAGTATCCAGTACCTTGTAACACAATTGTGGAAGTTTTCAGCAACTTGCATCTCAGCCATGACGACAGGGCAATGCTTGTGCTGTGGAAAAGATTTTCACTGCTGAGGAAACTGACGGGAACTTCGTATCTTTGGAAGTTTGATGGAGGGGATATCGTCTTCCACTCTCCCCTTGAACTTCATCAAAGAGGCCCCTTGGGCACAAAAGACTCTTTTCTCTCCTGCTCTCCATCTCTAACTCCCATTGTTCCTAGTCTGAGATCCTCTCCCGTCAAATATTTCAGCTGTAAAATCGGGGTGATTTCATGCTCAAAAAGGGTCCATGTTCCCCCTGGGGAGAACTCACACATACTCATTCAATTTATAAGAGGTGGTTATGAGACTTTGTCCTTCAAAAGGCCTTTTTGGCTTCTAGTAGCACCAGAAAGCAAATTCCTAAACAGCCCTCTCTGAAATGCATTGTGCGTGGAGAGGGATCCGGTACAGCTTTTTCCAAGAAGACATTTATTCTGTATGTTTCTTGTATCAGCCAGAAACAGTCCAAAGAGAGAGAGAGAGGGAAGAAGGTAAGGAGGAAGGAGAAGGGGGTGGGGGAGAGAGAGAGAAAGAGAGAGAGAGAGAGAGGTTGATCTCCTGAGTTGAAAAGATGATTTTGTGTGTTCTGCTCAGGCTTCCCACCTCAAGGTCTGGGCCCCTGACAGCTTGTTTTAAGGGCTTACTTTGTGCCGGCACCTGTCAGGTGCTGGGAGAATACAGGTATGGTGGACTGCAGAGCTGTCAAAGAGTCCTGGCTTGCTGAGAGGAGGGAATCAAACATGACTACCGATAGAAGGAATAAAGTGCGGTCTGCGTGGAAGAGAATGGGAGAAGAGAATATATGGTCAACTAACAAAGCCAGGAAGGTGCAAAGGGAACTTACAGCTAGGGTACCAACAAAGAACCTAAGGGCTTCTCATACAATGCTCCGTTCAATCCCTGTAATATCTCTGCAAACGAATACCATGACCAGGATGAGGAGGTTCAAAGACATCCGAGCAGCCAACAGACACATGAAGAAGTGTTCAACCTCACTAATCATCAGGGAGATGCAAATCAAAACCACTCTGAGATACCACCTAACTCCTGTCAGAATGGCAATTATCAATAACTCAAAAAATAATAATTGCTGGAGAGGGTGTGGCGAAAAGGGAACACTTCTACACTGTTGGTGGGAGTGTAAACTAGTGCAACCTCTGTGGAAAACAGTATGGCGATTTCTAAAAGCCCTAA